>JXOV01007517.1:6361-29355 GCA_001014945.1 Clogmia albipunctata | reverse complement strand
CACTCGGACCTTCTTTAAGGCACTCGCTACGTTCGAGTCTTAAACCAACCCTTATGTTTAATAATGCCCTATCTTATCGACCTTGTTGTATAAATAACTATTAAAGGATGAATACTTGAATATATGACTATTGATTGAAATAACTATATCGGAACTACTTACGACTATGAGTAAGAGAGGTAAACAATATATAATACTCTCTCTATCACTCGAAAGTGCGAGACGGCTAAACTAAATTTTAAATTAGAATTTTCATAAAAACGATGACTTTTTTAGATTTTTGTGTTAAATTAATCAGAAATGCGTAAAGTTATGTATAAAACACGATCTATAATCATTATTAAACACACGGGTCTTCTTTAATGGGTTGTTGATTAATGTCTTATCTTATAGACTTAGTTTTATAAATAACTATTATCGCACTAAAATTTGTTCTTTCATGATGACAGATTATTATAAAAATATAATAAGTTGCGCCACCCATACGGGCGCCTGGGTCATTGTCCAGGTCCCATATATTGTGTTTGTGTGGGGCCCTGCCCTGGTGGTTTGTATGAAATTGACTCGGGCACTCGTTTATAGCATATGCTTAATAAGCGTAATAGTCAATTTCATGCGAATTGCCCGGCCCCGTATAAGTGTAGTGTATGGGGCCCGGGCGATGACCCGAGCACCCGTCTGAGTTATTGTTTTAATTTCTAAGTTAGTTTTGTATTCTTTATTGCCTTACTTTTTATATAAATATCATAATCTGACAACGACTAAATAAAATATCAAAAACCAATTAAATTGAAACAAAACCCATAACTTACATTCTAATTGAAATTGTATTAAAAACTCACTTGTAATAGTTTTGGAAGTAATCCGTATATCCTTCACTTTCGCCGTATGGATCTTCTGGAATAATTCTGTTTGTGGTGTCCAACATCATGTAGGGCCTTCTCAGTTGCATCATCGGATGAGGTAAGTGTGTAGGAGATTCGATTTCTAGGGGTTGATAAAAGTCGTTCTTCTCCATTCGAGGTTCTGAACTGCTTTTCATCGTGTTGCTGTAGATTGGATTCTTGTTGCTTTGTTGGGCATCAAAGAGGAAGTCTGGTAAAGAGGTTCTTTTGATTGTCAGAGTGGTGTATTCGTTTTTATTGTCCTTTAGCAGGGCATCGACATTGAAGTGCTGCAGGGGATATGAATCAACGGCGAGGAGAACATCTCCCGCTCTGAGAGACCCAGTTCTATGGGCTGGACTTCCTGGTTTCACGTCAGTAATTATAAAAGTCGGAGTAGAATTACTGTTATTATTCACACTGTTTGTACTGCCCTTTCCATCATTCGTGGCATTTACAGTAATCCCTAGTCCACTTGCTCCATTTTTGGCCAATTTCACATTAAACACTCCACTCGAGGGGATCACCGAATCGAACATGTCGAACTCAATCTCCAATTCCACCCAATTTGATCCTCCATTATTTCCCAAACTCGATCCCAATTGGTATGGATTCTGTGCAGGATTTTTGACATCTCCCAACAACTGGCGAATTGTCGGAAGGTCCAAGTTATAGACCTTGTTAACTGATAAAAGTCGATCTCCCCTCTGAATGCAGCCCGATCTCTCCGCCACTGAGTCTTTGATTATTTGCACAACGTGATAGACACAACGCTGCTCCGGAGGCAATTTGTTTTGATTGCCCAGCGGCGCCAGACACAGACCCGAGCCCTGGGAGCAGTCCAGCACCACTTGGATCGTCTCCGAGCGACAAATCACGTTCGACGACGATGGAGACATGCCGGCGGCGGGCTGAAAACTGCTGCTGCCGCCCAGCGGAACCGAACTTTTGCGCATCATTTTCCGTTGACGCATTTTCCGAGACTCCATTGTGCCAAATCCTCCATACTTTGGACTGCCGCCGCACTGCAAACCTACAGAGCAACAACAAAGAAGGGTATTTTTAGAAAAAACAGTTTTCCATTAACTGAAAGACACACAATTCTCTACACTCAGATGGTTCTTGTTACGCTCAAATAGACCAAAAGTGCCTCTTGGAATCCTAATTAGAATCAACAAATGATGCACATTGGATGAAAATGAAACATTTTATTTTGATTTATATGGATTTCAATAAAAATGAAATGAAGAATATATTAAAAAAATAGAACATTTCTGAATCACGACCAGATGGAAGGCCTAAATGTGTTGACAACTAGCTTTCCTTTATTGTACCAAGAATAAATAGCACCTAGAATGGTTATAAACGGATCAAGTCAATCCGCCTATTTTATTTCTATTTTGTTTTTTACAAGGGTTAAATAGTTATTTAGCATCCGAGGAAGAAATTTTGTCGACACGAGGGCACCGAGGGTCGCAATTCTTCCGAGATGCTGAAAAGTCCAATTTCAATACAATGTTGAACAATATTTTACATTCTGAGCAAAAATAATAGCAAAAAATCGCAATTAAAGTCTGTCATCTAGTAAGCATTGGAAATGACAATCATATATATTAATCAAAATTTAATTAAGCATCCCTTTGACAATTATGTCATTTTCAATTTTACTTTGAAAATAAGTGATTCTTCTTCCAAAAAGAGTGTTGAAATGAAATTATTACAGCATTCAGTGATGCAAAGTGACGTATTTCGTGCTTACTTTGACTATTTAAATTTTAATATTACACCTTCGAATAATGTAAAACATGTTTTTTATCGAAAATTCAAGTTTGAAAAATCGAGGTAAAATAACAACATAAAAAATTTATATCAATGAAAAAGGTAAAAGATACGTTATGGATTTGAAAAAAAAAATCCAATCCAATATTAAAAAGATGGTTTTTATACAATAACTTCTTGAGACGTGTTTTTTACTAGTGCTATAATAAATGAAATATGTTTTAACGTTTAACAAGTATCTCATATTAGGAAAGATGATTAATTCATTGATTATTTAAAATTTCTAAATCTTTTCCAAAAAGAACATAACTCATTTAATATTTGAGTACATGTTTCTGATATAATTTTTATTGATATAGGTCCAGAGTGCACTAGTTAAAGTTAAAGATCATAGACTGTAATGTCTAGTCGATCTGAAATAATATAGTGTTGACCAAACGGGGATAAGAAAATATAAATTAACTTTTTAATTGAATCGGGTCTGGTTTGAAATGCCCATTAAATGAATTTAAAGATAGAGGAACTATTACTACTACAGCCATACTGCGCCAAAGCTGATATAGACAGAGACTGAACAGCAATCAATCAATCAGCCAAAAGTGCGGAAAGTGTGTGATTACTCAAATTGATCGTAATTAGTGGAACGACTCCACGGCTCTCACGCCCTCTTCCATTCTTGTTATTGTTGTTTGGCTTCAGATCCCGTGTTAATACAAACACAAGATAATTGACTCATCAAAGTTTAACATAAAAACATTAACAAAGTCCCATCCCTGTCAATAAACATTAATTCACCATGATAGAAATTAGAAAATTATTGGCAGTTCTTGAAGACAACCATAGAGTAATTTAAAAATCAGTCTTTTGAAGGAATACAATCTACAATAAAACGTAATCTATAATAGTTTTATTATTAATTATTAAAAAAAAAATTGAAGTATAAAAACACAAGATTTGTTTAAAGTTTATGAGATAGAATACAATTTTTAGGAATTTAAATTAATTTAAACGAAAATAGCACCCGCCCCATAGACGAATTGATAACTCTCGTCTGCCTCCTCGGAGGCCGTGGGGTCGATCCCTGGGCAAGTAGGATTAACTGGATCCTTTTCAGCCGGTATAGATACTATTAATTGACTAATAATACACTGAACACCAATAGTCATGGAAAGTCGAACACCCGTTGGTTGAGGTTGAGACAACCGCAAGTTCCATAACGGAATGTTGTGGGAAATATTTATTTAAATGAAAATGGAAACATTGAAAATTCATCCTAACGAGTTTTCCAAGTCTGGTTTCATTTTTTAGTATTACGACTATGCTTTTCATGAAATTTTTTAATATCAATTCTATAATTTCCCGAATTCTATCTTTAGAATCTTAAATCGATTGTTAAGTAATATGATAATCCTTTTATTTTAAGAGATTCTAAAGAAAAACATTTAAAGGTGTTAAATAATAGAATTTTGGTGACAAATTAAACCTCTTATTAGAGAACTCTAAATTTTGTCATTTCAAAATTTAACAAAAGTTAAAAGTGAATTTTCTTTTAAAAATGCATCTAATTATACATAACAGATATGTTATTGGTTTTTCCTTTTTTTTTAACAAAAAATATGTAATTATTTGTGCTTCAAATATGTGAAGTCAGAGCTGTTATTATTCATTAAAAAAAGACTTTACATCAGAACAGGACATACATTTGTAATCCTCTTAAAAATACATTTGGCACCTAGTAAAACAGGATGCACTTTAACAATCTGTTTAGAATCAATTTCAAAATAGATAATATTTGAAAGATATTTTAAAGCAAGAACAACATTTTATAAATTTTAGTTTCGGAATATGCTACTTATTTGTTACACCATTTTTAACTAATAAAAACAAGTATAAAAATTTATTCCTTTTTCAAAATTTAAAGACAAATTTTGTTCTGCTTAGAGTGAAATCTTATTCATATTAAGGAGGGTTGAAAAATCGATCCGAAGGCAATTTATTCATTTTTTTCACTTATTTTTACACGTTTGTAGCACAAATTACTAATTTTAACAATATTCTATACTAAGTTAAAAATTATTTAAATTACTGATTCTTTCAAATTAATTTCCTCCAATCTTCAGGTGTTCGATTTCAACAAGACAGACAATATTGAATATCAACTTTTGCTAATACGCCTTCATATTCCAAGAAACTTATAAATCATTTGGTTAATTAGAAAACCAATCACTTTCGCGCCTTTTGATGAACATCCCGCAGCCGCTCGCTGTTGTGAAGTGTTTTCACTAAAAGTGGTCCTCCTCCAAAAATAAACAAACTTCTTAGGAAAGCCAAGCGAACGCGAGTTTTTTGGGCATTTATTGGGAAATGCAATCTCATTCTTCATTGTACTAATACTTTTCACATGTTATTAAGGAATGCCCATCATCAGCGCTGTCTTCATCAAAGGAATGGGCTGTCATCCGAGGGGAGGGTCCCACAAGAGGCGCGCTCTATCTCAATTGATTGAATGAGTTTGGCTGGGATATTTTTAAAAGCTATACTTTTCGCAATAAATCATAGTAGGCGCGAGTAAAGTGCGAGCGGGTAATAAACAAAACTGGCTGCTGCGATTCGATCGCACATTAGGGAGCAATAACGCAGGCAGACGAAACTAAATGATCATAAAGCACTCACCTCTTCGTCGGGCGACTGCATGAGCTGGCATGATCTGGATTTGAGTGTAACCTCGCGTTGTGTTCGAGTCCAAGAGACACATTACGTCTTCCGGGCTGAACGATGTGTTTTCGATCACTGTTTCGTCCACGGTGAGGATCTGATCACCGATCGCGAGGGCGCCACATCGATCGGCAATACTCGCTGGAAGAATGTTCCCCACGTAAATTCCCGCTGGAAGAATTTCGTCCAGCTTTTGCAATGAATGCGATTCCATGGAGCCATTGGTCAGGTAATTACATAAAACCAGTCCCAATTTCTCGTTCATCGGTCGTTCGATTTCAATCAACAAAGGTCCTAGTGAATATTCTACGCTCTGCATCACAGACACGTCATACTCGATCGTTAAATTGGTCAATGTTGACAAATGCCCTTGACATTTTAGAATCTGTTGCGCCTCCGAGAGGGATTTGTTTATTAGGGAGATCTAGAAATAATTTATAAAGACAATTTAAATTTTACAGAATTATATTTAGGTCTTATCTTTTTGTTTAATGTAAATCAGAAAATAAATAAAGATATTTGGCTAAAAAATACAATATCTATTTCGCGCCTCGCGGATTTAATGAAAATTTGCACACAAAATCATATTGGGTAATAGCATGGAATGTGATTCTGATTGGAATGTTTTGTCACATTGGTACGTATCCCTTCTAATCCCATATAAAATATCATTCCGTATTCGCGATATTTTTGCGCTACACATCCTCGCGAATAAGGAGCTTTTACTGTACCACAATTAATGTTTTTATACAATATCTATTCATTTTTTGCCTAAAATTCAGAATTATAAAATTAAGTTCTTATAAAAATTCTTACATTATCCACCCTGAGCAACCGATCTCCGGGTTTAACCCGTCCGGTTTTAAATACAGGACCATGTGGTCGGATATTTGTAACAATGAGTGGGAAGTCGCCACCCCCGCGTAGTGTTAATCCCAGACATCCGTTCTCCCTCTCGACTGTAATCTGAGCCAGTTTCGTGGTGACACAGAGGCTGTTTTGGGAGACTGAAAAAAGGAGACACACATCAAAGAAGAGCGATTAAGTGGTGCACCTCCCCTTCAGAATCAATTTAAACTCACGGTATTCGGGGAGAGAATATTCAATTTCAAGGATTGCGACTCCATTTCCATGGCAAAGAATGTTCAGCACGTGTTCGTTGGTCAGTCCAATGGTTGAGATACCATCGATCTGATGAATTCTGTCGCCTGGAGCGAGAAAGTCTGCCGCTGGACCCAAGGCATTCAATGACCCAATAACTGGTGGGTAATTCAAGTCTGTCCGATCTGAAAAACACGCCAAAACCAAGAGAAATTCGCAAAACATTAGGCAATATTTCATTCATAATGACGTTCTTTATTTTTAAACGAGACTCAGTCTCGTCAGATTATGAAATATGATGGCGTCGCTCTCGGAACTCCTCCGTTCTCTGGTGACAGTCATTAGATCTCGTCTCCTTCTGTCCCGAGACTCGCGAAAAGAGTATTTTTGACCGTCTCGCTGTCGTAAATAATATTTTCAACGTCCATTCATAGATTTCCGAAAATTGTTTTTTATTATTTCTGAAGAAAGTGGAAAAGTGGAAGACTCACCGAGCATCAGAATTCCCATGGCTTGGACGTTTTCCCTAGGCAATGATATGGTGGCGTAGGTCGTTCCTCCTCGGTCCGCCGCCAGACCCGAGTCTTCAGACTGGGCTGGGCTCATTGCGCGATCTCCACCTAGAAAACCAAAAACAGAACTCAGTCAATTGAATCAATGAATGGGTTCGACAAAGTAGTTCTATTTTATTCCTCCGCAATTCAAATAAACCTTTTTCAGTGTCGAATTATTTCCGATTCGTGTCTAGGTCAATTCAATATCTACGAGTACTCGTATATTGCCGAGATGATCCTTTTCAAAATGAAATATAGGGTTTTTTGTAATTTTATGTAATTATATTTTGTTTCATTTTTTATTATTCTTGATTTTGATGTAACTTTTGCTCCAATTAGAACCAAAAAGGAAAAACTCTATATAAATAGTTGCCTTTATCTTCACAAATTTTGGAACAACGTAAGACAAATTTATTTATCAATAATGCAAATACTCAAGACCAAAGCCCCAATCTGTAAAGCAAACTTAACTTTTTAAAAATGGTTTGATTTGCATTCAAGTATTGTTTGCAACTTAAAATCGATAAGTGAGTTTTTTTTAGTTTTTAAGTTTGTAATAGTTATTTATATAATTATGTCGATAACACAAGACATAAATGGCGCGCCAGCTAGAAGCACAGCATGCTAAATTCATACAAAAGCAGAACGTCTGGAAACTGCGTCTTACTGCGTGAGCTTACCTTCTAGTTTGAAATGTATTGTGTCTGGAAATTACCAAATAGACACGTTCTCCATCTAGTGGAAACTTTTTGAAATCACTTAGACAATAGTGAATTAAATTTAAAATTTAAATTTTGTCCTTAAAATACTGTGTATATAGAATCCAGAATAAGTGTCATCAATAAAATAATGGCAGTTATCAGATTTTATAGTGAACCTTCTTAAAATTTGAGTTTTACCAAAATTTTAATTTAAATATATTTATTTGCATTAGTATTGGTTTCGCGTACAAATATATTTTTAATATTATTATTTCTTTACGTTGTCTTTCTATACGGTTTAGCACTATTATTAAACAATAGCACTCGCTATGCTAATAGCCCTAGTATTAAATAAAGCTTATTAAATTTGTTTTATACAAAACTGTACGAATTTTTAAATAAATTAACACAAAATTTAAAAAAAAAATCGTTTTCTTAAACTCACTTTGTTTTTGTTTATTTTTTCTACTTCCACGGGAAGTTGGAAATAACTATATCTTGTAACTCTTACTTGCATCACGTACGATATATCACCTCGATCTTCAGTTTAAATAGTTGTTTTCTTTAACATAATCATTTGATGAATGAAAAGTCCGATATAAAGTTTTATTTAAATTGAAATAATCCATCATGCTGTGAAATCATTCGCAAATACAGTCAAACTATGCACAAACAAACTGATATCCATATAAATGTGTTGGGTTTCTTTCACAGAGGTCACACTTTAATCAAACCGAAAAAGCACTTATGCTATAAAAAAGTCTTTGACCAAACAAATTTTAGTGTCATAATGTCCACATTATGCAACAAAAATACATAAAAGTTATTTTATTATTAGAAGAAAAACTCTTGAATAACCGATTTGGCTCTATATAAAAAATTTAGTAAAGATTTATTTTACAAAATTGTGTCTATGTCATATAAAAATAATTAAGTAAAATATTTTTAATATAATTATTAGTGTATTTTAAAAAGTAAAACAATACAACAATAGAAACTCGCCTTCCACTCGATGTCATGCCGTAGTTTTACGTGTTGATAAATAGCTTTTAAAATCCTTTGCAACACAAATAAATATTTTAAAATAAAGTGTGAAATTTTGAAATTAATTTAAATCCAATTATTATTCTATTTAATATTAAATTATTAGCTATAACATTTCCTCTAAGATCTTACATTAAGACATTGTAATGATCATAATTACACGATATGAATAACATTAATAAGCCAAGGAGGTTTAAATAAACTAAAGATCACACTTTGTGGCTGAAAATGTTGCGAAACGGAATGTCGTAGCCTTCGAAAAGGAGTACAAGCGATCTCTATTACAAAAATGTAATTTGTCGGCCAGGAATAGATAAAGTGCGATTTAATTATCAACAAAGCTGTTAATTAACTTACTATTTTCGATTAACGCAAATTCCAAACCGAATAATAATTGTAGATTTTGATCTTTCTCTCTTTTCTCTGACTGGGATCGCAATTATGAATGAGATCGTTTCGCGATCCTCTTCTTCATCTTTCCGTTTAAAGTGGCTTGTTATTTGTGTCTGCGAGTATTATGAAACGATTCCCTTGTGTGTCTATTCAATTGCTACATTATTCGAACGCAAATTTATTATTGTCAAAGTAATTTGTTTCTTAAATGGTATATGCGAAATGTAAATTCCATTGCCGCAGCAGAAGAGGATCGTTCTCGCTCGATCACTGAATTTATTATTTCCGCCTCTGCTGTTCTGTGGCGATACACAGAGATTTCAATTAATTTTCAAGGCGTTACTGGTGGCTTTCTTTATTGCTAAATTTCGCGCCATTTGCTGCATCTGTTGCCGTTAAATGATTGCAACAGTAAAATGCAGATCAGTCCCAAAGACAGTGTTAAGTAAACACTTTTAGAGAAGAAGTTCTTTAAAAGGTTACTGGCCTTAATTCTCCACCATAGAGTAGAGACAAAACTGATGATCCGTCATTTCACATTTGTTGATTTTGATGGCTCTTGGAATAGACAACAATTAATTTTAATGCTATATGATGGTGGTGTTTGATAAAATTAGAAGTTCGCCGCCGAGGATCGGTATACACAAACATGGTGTCGGAATTAATGGAGAGGATTAAATAGTGGAAAATGTCATTTAAATTTGTCATCATCCATGTTCTTCTCCATATAGATTCAATTTCACAGTGGATCCTATCGTATCAGAAACACTTCTATAGTGTGATCGTGACTCGATCGTAATCTACACGCTCAAATCTCAATACAATTGATCCCCAAGGGAATATGATTATCCAGTTTCCCATGTGAAAAACGATCAACTCTTCCCTTTCCATAAATACCAATGATCCCATGACGACAATGATTTTCCCATTTATTCCTGTTTTTCTTTTACTCTTTCTACAAAAGATCACATCATTGCCGCAGAAATTATAAAGATCAATTGCAAGTTTGTCGTTCTTTTGTCCCTAGAATATCACATTTTAAAAACTGCCGCCAGTCTTTGAGCGAATATTACTCATATTAATGGTCTGCAACGAATCATAATTATTACGATCGCTCGTTACTAGAAAGCCATTTACCCAAGAGTGGAACTAAACTGATACTCATGGAAAATGATCCCATTTAAATATGCTTCGTTCATTTCTCCTCCCACATTTAAATTCCCTACCGTAAAATGGAACCAAACGATTCAATATATAATTAATAATTTACGGGAACATTAGTACAATTGTTCAATAAAAGTTACCCATTCGAAATATTTAATTTATTCCATTGAAATAATAATATGCAATCATTGAATATCGCGGTTTTAAATATGTTTTTTTTAAATTGAAATAAATTTTGTTAATTGAAATTACTAAACTGAGTTTATAAATTATTTTTTTTTCATACTGCTCTAAAAGGCGGATATCTTAACACATTTGAGATCCGTAGAGGATCTCGAAAGCTCTGAAGGTCGGCCGACCCCTTGGATATCATGAACGCGAGTTCCCTAGGATATCCATGGACTCGCACCGGGTAAAACCACCTTCAAAAATAAATTAACAAATGGGATTGAATACGAAATAAAATGATATTAAGTTATGGTGCTCCTATTTAAACAATGGCTTTAGGCTGATTGACTTATTTAGGAAAGAAGCCCTAAATGTCACCCAATGTTTTTTTTTAAATTTATTATACTATTAATTCAAATTTTAGTATGGCTTTAAATTAGCTTTGACGAATTAATTGAAAGTTAGGAAAAAAATAAATAATAAAAATTTGTTTAACCTAATTTATCAAAATGAACACAGTAAAAACTTCTTATTCAAGAGGGACAAGTTGTGCAAATATGGAAATCGCAAATAAGAAAAGTGCGAAAAAGGCTTAAATAATATAATATATAATTAAATAACTTTCTAATTATTCTAATTATAGAAACATGCATTCCATTATGTTTCATGTATTTATGGATCAGTGTTCTAGAATCAGCTGTTTTTTAAAAAGGAAGTGTGAAAAACAGAGCTGAAGTCCAGATAAGTAAATTTTTCAACCAACTAGATCATAATTCGATTGTAATCCTTTTAAAAAATAACAGACGTCTAGCACAGTCTGATTGAAAAAGAGTCAGTTTTGAGAAAGGAATTTTTTCCTTAATTTTAACATTAATCCAAAATTGTTTATATTGTAGATAATGATTTTTTACTAGCGAAAAAAATTAACATTTGAAATGGAAAAGGCCAACATTTAGATGAGTATGTGATTGTAGTATGTATTTTAATTGCCAGGACTCTTGGGAAGAATATATAGCATAATTTCAAATTAAAGGCTATTTTATTTTTATCTTTTATTTACGAAATTTAATTTAATTAATATCACTAGCAAACAGAAATTTTATTTTTATATTCAATGACAGAATCGAAAGTTTGATGATAAATTCCTGTTTTAAGTGCTAAAACGTACAGATGTTATTGTCATTATTAATTAAATTGAAAGTATTTTTTTCTAATAATAAAATAGCAAATATAAAATAACAGTTATTACAAGACAGTAAACTAAATTTTACGATCCACAATAAAATTGTGATGCAAAAAGATCCCCTTCATATGAATCATTCAACACACAAAATACTAAGATTTCTAAATTTGGATGCATCAGTCAGTGACATTTTCCCTGTGACTTTGACCCCTCAATTCATCGAGCAAAGCAATTAAGTTTATGTAATTAGCACATTCCGCCTTCACAATGGTCTTGGGACTTCAATTTGGGAGGATCTGCTCAATAGATTGTGTTATTGTAGGACCCCTTCTCTCCACTTTAATCTCCAAATGTAAATTACAAAACCAGTTCAGGAGTCTTTGCATTCCACAATCTAGACCTCCCCCTCATCATATCTACATAAAAGACCGTGTCATTACGATTTCGGTCCCTTAAATTGTTGCTACTAGAAATTAACAAGCGTTTCCGATGTTTTTCAGAAGAGAGAGTGAAAGTGAAACAACAAATCCTATTTCGGCGGATATTTTCGTGGAATTTTTTCGTTTTCCGAAAAACATCAAAATACACACCCAGCACAAATCAACTTTTAATTAACGGGGACCAAATTTGGAGAGTGGGTGCCTCACGATATATCGGAAATGAAGTGTAAATGCCAATTAGTTTTGCTCTTGGAATTGTCAAATTTATCTTGAAAAGGCGATTATTCGAAGAAAATTAACAATGAAGTAGAAACAGGAAAAATCTACGAATAGTTTTTGGTTTATTATATCTATTCTTGAATAAAAACTCTCAAAATCATCTACAAACTAAACTATTTCTACAACAAAGACCAAATTGGGCTTCTTTTAAAAAAATTAAAAATCTGTCTGTCGAATAATTACAATTGCTGATTATATCTGTTTGATAGTAGATATAATAAACATAGTTGAATTTAATCATAAATTAAACTGATTTTTTCCTATAATTTCATTAAAGTACCGTTTTTCGGTACATTTTTATAATACTCCTATATTTAGAATTGATATCTTTCATGTCATTCGTCTACAGACCGAAATCAAAATTGTAAAAAATGCGAATTGCCGTCAAAACAAACGAATTTTTGTCATTTTATTATTAGCCGGTGTAAGTGATGTTCCAAATTAAAAATAAATGTAATTAAATTTAAAAAAGAACAGTGAGTAATACAGACAGAAAATGAAAACATTTTTATCGTCTCTCGCTCTCGTCGGCGTCAATTGGAAGGATTCTAAAGATTGATGCGACCCCATCACTTCCATTTAATTATGGTTATTATCATAGCCACTTGCCGACTATAAATTTCCCAAATCCAACATATTTCACAACAAAACACAGAAATCCACCCGCGCTCTTCTGACTCTCTTGAATCGAATCCCAGAAGCGCGCCTTAGAAATGGTCCAAAGATTTATGGACATTAGATGCAATTTTCGGTATTCAAAGTGTCTCAAAATTCCACACTTCTGATTTATTTGGGGAATGACTTTGTCTAAAGAAAAAAGAAAACGTCTCAAGTGGAAGTGTTTGAAAGTCTGCAGTTTTATGTGGGGTTTACAATGTATCACAAAGTGCGAATGACCGTAAAAATACTCTTAAAGGTTTTAATCCAATTAAACTTTTAAATATAGACAATGTGATACTGTAATGGATTGATAATTTATAAGTGCGTAATTTTAAAATAGACTAAAATTACAAGTAACTGTTTAAGTAAGATTAAGTCTAATTTATAAAGAGATTATAATCTCATTAACAGCATTACCTATTTTCATAGAATTAATAATTAAACTATTATAACTAGGTTGGTTTTAGGTATACAATTTTTGGCAATCCCGTATCAAAAGGTAAGGCTTACGACATCGACTTTAATTTGTCTCTAGTAAAGTTTATTCTTTTATTGCATGAATAAAGTCATTGACGATCTACTTTTGAATTAATAAGGTCCATTGTGAGAACTCGCTTTGCGGCTCGTATTTTACACTCTTTCCTCGTTAAACATATCTAAATTTATAGTAACTTATCAACATATTGCAACTTATTGCTAAGCAATATAAACCATTAAAAACAAAAATAAAATAAGCTTAGTGAGTATTTTAAAACTGTCTGGGTGTTTAATAATGCATATCGACCATGTTAATATTACAGTTTTTTGCACTTTCATATTGAAAGGTTAACCTTTCGATATCAATTTGAGCTTCATAATGCGTAACTGTTTTGCACTAGTGAAAATTTGGAGTTTTTATTCCACCAGTGAAAAAAGAAAGTCATATTCTACTACTAAGTTGGTTCCAAAGTCAAAATTTCGACGCCAGTATGAGAAAATAAAATGCAATTTTTAAACCAGGCTATTACTCGTAGTACTCGAAAACCGTTCAAATTGTTACAGCCAAATAATTTTTAAATTTGTTTTCATGAATTTTTAAGAAAAGTTAAAAAAATTATGTTTTAACGTACATCTTTAACAAAATAAATATTAAATTAAATATTAATATCAATTTTAAATTAAAGCCTCAATTACTTAAATTCTCAACAAATTAATAAATGTTTATAAATAACTTTCATTTGAGCATCGAATACATTTAAAGACATACATATTAATTACTTTTAGTATTATCACTTTTATTTATTTTATAAAACATACACTCAGTAAATTATCTTAATCTGAATGTGATTTTAATTGAATTGGACGATAAATTGCAAACAGTGAACGGTCATAAATTAATTGAAAGGGGAGAGGAAATCAGATCGGACTTGACTAACTGATCTCTAGAAGTCACTTGGAGGGAAATTTATTACTTGGTAAGCTGTTGTTGGGTAGATGAAGATCTTGTGGCGGCATTTTGTCGGTGGAAGAGGAGGACTCATGCTTGGACGACGACGACTTCCCGGATGGGACGCAGCTCGTGCTCCGTTTCGACTTCCACAATTTCATTTTAGAGATGTCACAGCCACAGTTTGTTTCTTTTAAAACACACAAATAAAAGCTCTTCACCTTTTCATTTGATTGAGCAATAAATCAAGACGAGAGGCACACACAACATAAGAAGATCACTTTTCCAGGCACCACATTTACAAACACCATGGGCACCACACCGGGGAAATTGCCCAATAATTTTCACGTTAATTACTATTTGTTTTTATTGGCGCACTTTGGGTAACGAGAACAACACCAGACACGAGAAATTTGTTTCATTTTCCAAGTCTCATCGTCATCCACAAGCCAGTATTACGAAATGACGGGGTTCTCTTCTCGCAGAGACTCAGAGACAGACACACCGAGATCACAAGATCTCTAAAAATTTACCGAAAAGTGAGGAATATGAATCTATTTTTGAGTACCACCAATTTCCGATCGACGACGATCATTTTAAATTCGAACAATTACACCGAAATAATTGAAACTAATGAACTTGATCACCACTTGATGAATCACTTATTTATTACCGAACTAAACAATAACCCAAACGCACTTTTAATCCATCAAAATTCACTTCTAAGAGATTGGTCGATCTATTCACATCAAAATCCTCGGAGCGACTAAACCGCGCGGCGCGAGAACTCTTCGAATTATTTTTAATCCGCACACGAATTTTCTTTGAGTTTTCCCGTCTTTTTATTATTATTGTCGTCTGTTTGTTTTGACTCTCTTCTTGTCTGTTTAATGTGTGTTACAAGTAACTTCTGTTTCAGTTTTTACACTAAGCACAGCAAAAGAAGGGAAGCCTTTTGCCAATAATTTTACCCCTTCTTTTTACACTTAAAAATCTCTGACAACCTAAATGTGTTTTTTGTTTTTACACTGAGCCAACTACGACCACGACTAACATTTCGCCTTTGTATGTCGTCGCGACTTCCGTTGCAAATTTTGAAATAATGATGCTCCTCGAGTCCCTCCCCGCGCTCGATTTGCTCAGCCAAACATAAAAGATGATACACACAAAATATTGTCGTCACACTTCAGTAGATTTTCCCGATCCATTGTGTTGGACGCGAGCCAAAATCTCTGAACGCGACACGACGACTCTCAGCCCCCTCGTCTCCCATTCCTCCTCCACCGCCAGCAGAGACAATATTTTTATTAGATGATCTATTATGGGCCAAAAAGAAAACCAACAAAATAAACTTCATAGAAAAGCCACCTCCTCGTCGTCCTCCCCCTACCTCTGCTCTTCTCCAGAGAGTGATATTAAATGGGGACTTAGGCGATAAAATTATGCCGAAATGGTTGTTTTAAATCGTCACTGGGATTAGATTATGGACAAGACGACAATAACAATAATCCTAATCTATATTAATTGCAACAGGTTTGAAATACTACTTAAAAATCAGTTCTAAACCCTAATAGAAAAGATGATTTACAAGTATGTATAAGAAGATTTAAAGCTTTTGCAGCAAATAAAGACATAATAAAATTCGAATTATACGTAAATATGCTTCTTAGATATTTTTAAAATTATTAGGAAAATAGCAAAAGCCATTAATTTATCACAAAAAAACTAATTTGTTAAAGACTGAAAGGAAATCCTCAAAAAATTAATGTTAAATTTCAATTCTTAAATATAGTAAAAATAAGGTCATAATCTACACAAATTTGTTGAATGAACAATTTTTGTTCAAAAACTACACGTTTATTGATCCCAATCGAATATTTTTATTAGTTTTTCGTTTTTTAAAGGAGGTTTGTCCTGCTGGATGTCGGGTTTAATGACCAAAAACTTGCACGTATTACATACTGGTTTCCTTATTAAAAACGTGGTTAAATACTCGCCACTCTCTTGATTTGAAAAACTCCTAGTGCTTAATAATACATCGCTTATTACTCTGATTGAATAGACAACTATTAAAAATAGTTGTGAAGAACCTAAAATAGTATTAGGCGAAAATAATATAATTATATTGAAATTAATAAATAAAACGAAAATGGAATAGTAAATTACTAAATATACTATTGATCTTAATAAGATATAATGCGAGAATAAATTGAGCACAAAAATGAAAATTGGTGCAAAATAATATTGTTTATTTGAAATAAAATACCAAAGGATCAATGATAAAGTATAATCAATTATCAAATCCATTATATAAAGTTAACTTAAAAGAGTTTATGAAAAAATTCAATGGCCGCAGAATAAAATATACTCCCTCTCAAATTTTTACTATACATTATAATAGAACATTTCCTATCTATTAAATTTTCCATTACTATGTTTATCTCAACACCGAGGTCAAAGAGTAATAAAAACTTAAATTTCATATGAAAAACGGCAAACAAAAACAGTGAGAGACCTTGCAAAACTAATATCTTGTCTCACCTAATTATGAAGTAGTGCTGCCGGTGAAAGATCACTTTTTGAGCTCGTAAAACTGTCCTCGGGTCCGGCCGAAATTAGCAAACGTAATCCTCGATCGAGAGAGGAGATCACACGCGAGATCGGCTTGTCAGGTCAAGTGTGACTGACAACTGGGACCGACCACTTTGGACAGAGAGGTTACCGAAAAGATCGCCTAATATGATTGAGATGAATGAACGCGCGTCTCCTTCGTTAATTGGATAATTGATGGACGCCATTTAATTAACGCAAAATCAACAAGAGCACAAAAACTGTCCATGTCAAGAATTCAACTAAAACAAACTGCAAATAGATAATTAAAAACTAAATATTTAAGTTACAAAACTATTAAGAAACGATAAAAAGATTAAAACAAAACGATGGNAACTAAAACAAACTGCAAATAGATAATTAAAAGCTAAATATTTAAGTTACAAAACTGTACAGAAACGATAAAAAGATTGAAACAAAACGATGAGTATAAATAAGATAATTAATAAATAATAAATCAATCATTAAAAATAACATTTATAATGTTTTGTTATGAAACAAAGTTCTTCAAAATTATTTCGGTTCAAGACATTTGAAAAGTTAGCTTTCGCGAAGATTATTATTACTGTTAGGACTAGAAGGCGCAACCGATGATGAGAATTATCTTTAAACAAATTTTAATGTCGAAAAATGAATACCAATTCTTCCAATATGTATTATTAAATTTATTGAATAACGTAGAAAGAATTGGAAAATATAAAAGATCGATTATTGGACGGAGTTGAGAAAGTGAAAAAGGTCAAAGACCGGTTACACTATTTATATCTAATAAAATCTATCAACAGACAAATCAACGTTAATTTAGACTTAAAACAGTAAAATAACTATAAAATAAAAAGAAGTTAAACGAAAAGAAAAAAGGTTCTGTGAAGTGTACTCTTTTCTTGCATATATTATTCTTTTTACGTTTTTTCATCGAATTTTGTATCATGTAAAGATAAAGTTTTATTTTTAACATAAAAAATTGTAAGTCACTATTTTATGTGTCACAATTTGAAAAATTTATTTGAGTGGCAATTGACTTAAATGTAAAATTTGAAATAAAATAATGGTAAATTATAATTAAAATAAAAATTGCAGAGAATTATTTCTCCATAAACGAGTTCTATATATTCCATTGTATTTTACAACTATTTTATTTCATTTTTCTTTTTTAAACTTCACAAAAAAAGAAAATAATTATTTTCTGAAAAGGCATAGAATTGTATTTAAATCACTAAAAACGGATATATTAATCACAAAGTTCAATAAATCTAACCTATTTCCTTCCTCAAATTGAATTTGGGAACAAATCATCTTAATTAAAACCGATTGAAAGTGTCTGAAAATACAGTTTGTCAGCATCAATATCCAATTAGCAAATGAAATGGCGAAAATAAATGAATGATCTAGAATATCATATTTATGGCCTTACCATCGCCCAGATTACAGATTTATGGTACTTTCTGGCTCTCTCTGTTCCTCGGGTCTGGCTGAAACAAACCACCGTGGCAAAGGATTCCCTGTCTGGCGATTCAATTAGTTCTCTTTAACATTGTTTGTAGACGAGCAGCACGATGGCGAATTAATTGAATAATTAGTTTCAGTCAAATCAGCAGACACTCATACGGCACCCGTAAATCAGCCATCAAAGGATGACTATTTTATGCTCTACTTTTAGTAATGTCATAACCGACACCAATCGAGCAATGGCTCTACTCTTATTCGTAAATATAATTTGCAAAAATAGCATTCAAATTTTAGAGCAATAAGATAAGTTCGTTTTGATAATTAAAAGTACTAAAAACTGATTTTGTTAATAAAAAAAATTTTCATAGTCTAATCACTTATATTTTCATTGTCATACACTTAATGATTTTTATTAATATTTAAATAAAGAGCTAATAACTATAGGATATTTTATTAGGATCTAAAGTTTGTTTGCATGACCTGGGATTGAAAAAAAATACTAAAAATAAAAAACCAGTTCACACATGATTAACACAAAAACTTTTTTTAGCAAATCAACTATTAAAAATTATGCAAATCTCTATTAAAAATTTGGCATCAAGACAATAATAGTCACTCCCGACCAAGTGATTATTATTGACTTGATCCAAAATTTGATATTACACTTTTATTCTTAATTCATGGATACTTTTCTCCAAAATTCAGAAATTCAAATTTGGGATTTTTCCTATGATTTTGACAATCAGAAAATTGTAAATTTAATGTAGTAAACCAGATAAGTGAAAAAAAACCTTTGTGTCAAAGCATCTAGATTTTCTCAAATGTGTAAAAATATTCTAAAATTAAGTAATACAAGCATTAACATATTTTAGTTCCAATATTTTGGAAAATGCATTAAATTTTACTTTTTACATCAAATATGTTAAATATGTTTAGTCTTTTGACTTTAAAAACAGTAAAACAAATTATAGTGAAAACACTTTTTTCACTCCTTTTGTGAACATAAATTTCACGTACTGAGATTTATGAAAAAATGAGACACTTCACATACGGAATTGCAAATAAATAATTATAATTATCATTAATATTATAAGGAGCACTTATTTTTAAATTTTATTTCCTCAAAATGATATTTTTTTATAGTTTCTACTAGGAATAATCATAAATTTATTTATTAAGCAATATACGTATAGTATATACCTAAATATTTAATTCAAACTTCTTAGAAATTATTAATGTTTTGTATTGAGCTTAAATGGTCCGGTAAGCAACTATCAACTGTTGCTTCTGTCTCCATACCTTGATATGATTTATTCACATGACCTTTAACATTAACCGAATTTTATTGATTATTCTACAATACGTAACTTATTTTGATAAGATCTGTCCAATTATTACCTGGTTCGTGATTGAACAAGGGACTAAGGGAAATTGAATCAGTTGAAATCGATATTCGGCCAAAAAATGGCTTCAAAAATTGTGGCCAAAATTTTGTACTACTGTAAGTTGCTAAGATTAAGCCTAGTGTATCAGACCAAGGAATTTTTCCACAATTCCACTTTGCATGGCGTGCGATATATTGCAGAGACGTCACGCCCTTTTGGCGAGAGATTTATGTGGTTTTTGTTCACGGCAACTGGCACCATTGCAGCCCTGGTAATAATTGCCAGTCTGTGGGACAAGTTTCAGACAAATCCGACAATTACAGGCTTGGACACGGACTTTCACAACCAAAGAATTGTCTTTCCGACGATTCTGGTCTGTCCAAACAAAGCTTACGACGAGGAATCTGTAACAGATGTGGCTTACAATCTGCTCAGCGATTACAATTCAGAAACAAGTCCTTTATTTGAACCCTACTTGAAATTCACAACACAAGTTAATTATGAAAATTTAGTGGAATTTTGGGAGTTGGCAACGAATGCGACCAAGATTTCGAGGTCAATTTTAAAGCATTCCATTCGAGATTTGGCTTCCCTTGTGCCGATTAAGTGTGAAAATGTGTTTGCGGAGTGCAGTTACCGTGACGATGAGCTGGACTGCTGTCAGCACTTCAAGCCAATGTACACAGAACAGGGATTTTGCTACGGATTCAACATGAAATACCGTATTCAGGACAAGAATCATATAGAAAAGAACACCTACATTCTTGAACTGCTTGAAACAGACAAGAAATGGAATATTATGTTTCTCCTTCAAAATGAATCCAGAGTCTTTATCCACTCCCATTATGAGACGTCCGGTTTTGATACGAAATCCCAATTGACATGGAATGGAAATTCTGCTGACCTGTTGATTTCAATGAAACAAACCATTACTACCGAGGATGCGAAACAGCTCAGTATCAGGTGTGTGTCAATTTGTACTTTTAAACCTATATTTAATAGTTTAATTTGTACAAATTCAAACTAATATTATCGAAAATTACGATTTAATATAAAAGACTTATTGTGTTTATTGAAGACCTTGATTTTCTGTCATGTGCTAGTGATGTCAATTGTTCAAATAATAGTTTTACCTAATCTTGAATCGAACAGAATCATTATTCATTGGACTTAAATAACACGCAATATTTTATATTCAATTTCTGAATAGTACTTAATATATCTACAAACGTATATTATTTTATTCCATAAAAATAGTATTGTTTCATATTATTGTTACTACTATATGTTTCAGAAATTTGTTTTTTTTTATTTTTTCCTGACCCTTATAAAATGGGATAATTTTCGCAAATAAAAATTTATATTAGTCATTCCCCATGTACACGGGAAGACGGGAAGGGATTTCTTCATTGCGGAATTTGTTGGAATTCTAATTATGTTTGTACACGAGAGCAGTCCCCATTACACAAATCAATGTATTTAAATTATAATTTTGTAATCAATTAAATTTAAAGACACCACACCAACATGATAATTTATTCGGGAAGAGATGTCAACATCCTGTTTTTTTGTATGGTAATGGTCTTTGAAAAGCTATTTGAAATTTACACAGGACGGAAGTCGGGACGACGAGACCCAATTATCTTTAAAATTTGTGTTATAACTGTTATATTTCCTTAAGCATATTTCTCAAATTATAATTTTTTTACTACAATATTTAAATATTCAAAGTTAAACATCCTAAATCATAATGCACCTAAACAAATTAAATGTACTTAATAATTTGGTGTCGCACTTATTACAAATACAAGATAGGAAATTATCCAAAAATTTCTTCGAGATTTGTTGAAATATAAAACATTCTAGCAGTTCAAACATAATTTATTTTATTTTATTTTTTGTTTAGACTTGTTCGGTTTTTTACGCAAGATTCAAGATACTTTTATTTTCTCCATTTTGACATTTTGTACTTTACAATGATAACTTATTACTATGGGCTTAACTAGTTTTTTAGTCTTATCCCTAATTCTAAATGACAAAATATTTTAAATAATCAGTGATAATTTGCAGTTTCTTTTTGTTGTTCTTGTGCTGTTTCCAGCTGCCTATANAGATTCAAGATACTTTTATTTTCTCCAATGACATTTTATACTTTACAATGATAACTTATTGCTATGGGCTTAACTAGTTTTTTAGTCTTATCCCTAATTCTAAATGACAAATTATTTTAAATAATCAGTGATAATTTGCAGTTTCTTTTTGTNCTGTTTCCAGCTGCCTATAATGAGGCTTGAACGTCTTTTCTATTAGCGATAGTGTTTGGAGCATTCCTCTCCAAGGAATCCGGCTGGCATTCCCGGTCGTGGCGGTGTCTGCTGCTGTTGCTGCCTGTGTTGTTGCGCTGGTTGCCTTCCGGTGACCTGCGCGTACGTCTCTTCGCCGACGTAATTATTGAGTGCCGCCTCAATGTGAGCCTTCTGCTCCTGGACGGCGATTTTTGCGGTCTTCCTTGTGTCCACTTTTTGAAGAAGCGCCAGTGCTTTTGGGCATCCCCGGAAAGACGTCGAGTGGCCCTTCTTTTTGCAGTTAGCGCAGGGTCATCATCCGTGGTTCTTTTGCACTCTCCCGGACCGTGGTCCAAGCTGCATTTTACGCACCGGAACTTGTTCAGACAGTTTTGGGAAATGTGTCCGAATTGTTGGCACCGGTGGCACTGTGTGATGCCCTTTTTCACCATCCTCTGCCACTTGATGATGATATTGTGAACGTGCCTCGTTTTCACGAGACACTTCACATTTTCCTCCTCTGTTGTGACCATCACGATGTCCAGAACCTTGTTCTTTGACCGTGGTGGTGCGCATGGCCTCCACGACGAGGCCGGTCTGCTCCTTGATGGCAGCGATGACGTCTTCTATTGGGACAGACTCGTGGACGTCCTTCATTAGCATTATGGTCTTATTCAGCGACTTTGGGGTATAGGAATGTCCACCATCGTACTTTGTCTGGAGATGCTCCATGACCACTCTGTGTTGTGCCGTTGTTCGGCATTTGATGGCGAT
>JXOV01007511.1:0-14208 GCA_001014945.1 Clogmia albipunctata | reverse complement strand
TTTTGTATGAACATTTCTCTTAAAAACTTTCGAAATAAATGATACAAAATAATCCTTAAAAATTTCTTGGGCCAATTTTTAAATCGTATAAAAAGATTTGAATTTAAAATTGGAATTCTTCCTTATGCAAACAAAGATAAAACATAAACGAAACTCAAGGTCATTTACCAGGAATTTAATTACATAAGTGTGTGTGAGCACTGAATTTGATTTCTTCTTTTGACTTGTTTTCAAACTGGGTTCGTATTCAGGATTATTGTAATTATAATTTTAGAGAGAAAATTAGACTGTTTGAAATTATTGAACAATTTATTTTTCCATGTTTTTATGTTTAAAACATATTCTAATGCTGTTTTGCAATCTGAAAGTAATCAGTTATTATCACATTCAGAGAAGATTCGTCTCTTTCGTGTCCCTCCCTATTTGGTGTTGATTAAAGAAAACTGTTGTTTCTAGGACTTCGTGAAAAATAAATAAGAAGAATTTCTATTGAATTCCGGACGGGAATATTTATCGAAGGATTATTAACGAATAAATATTGCAAGACAATACACAACATAATTTATAAATAGTTTTATGTAAGAATTTTGGGGTTAGTCATTGTTATTGTAACGGAAAAAAATGACTTTAAAGATCGTAGATTGTTTCATTCCCATTGATTTTTTTCTCGTTAGTTAGGCCTATTTCTATGAAGTTGTACTTATTATTGTAAAGAGAATCTAAAACCAAGTTTTTTTCAACAAAAACCAAATATTTCTTAGTCATTCCACTCTTCAACGATCAATTTATTTTCTTAACAACTGATCATATTTTATCCAATTATACTCCAAGAGATTATTTACAAATTTCAAATAAAATTCAATCGAATTTAGTTTGGAATAGCTTGTTTGGTTTTCAAAGGAGCATTTCCAAAAAATTTTCAATTCCAGAATCAATAATATATCTGCTGTTTTATTTTCAAACATGGGGTCTAAAACGACCGCATCTGGGTTGATACGTAACTTTTTCAAAACATTGTCGAATATAAAAAAAAACTGAGTACCAAAATTTCAATCCAGTTAAATAAAATTTCACTTCAAAAGTGCTTTGGGGTCGAAATTGACCCCACTGGCTTGATTAGGGTTTAGGGTAGGATCATTCTTCATCCCACTAGAGAAATTGAGACTCGCCGTTCAACTGGGTTCGAACAATCCTTCGTCAAAAATTGATATTTGTCAAATTTTCAAATTATTTTAATTTTCTCCAAATTGCGTACCAATTTTTCGTTTCCCGGAGAAGTCACTCCAACCAGTCCTAATTAGGACTAAAAACAATAATTACAAAGCTAAATTCACTTCATAATTGACATTTTCCAATTAAAAGAGATTTCTTAGGTGAGGGGGGAAATCGATACAAGCGAGTCGAAAGGGAGGAAGAGGACGAGGAGATGAGACGATTTTTACGCTGTACAGTTGGGTTCAAAAATAATATTACACTAGCAAGGAATCTATGTAATTAAATAATAGAATTTAGTAAATAAATCTTCTGTACAGGATAACAAATTATTTTGAAAAATTTTAAAATAAGAAAGCATTAATGTATGCGTGATTGTATTTGCAAAAAAATGAAAGCACTAATCGCAAAAAATTATCAATGGTTTTTATACATATGCACAGAAAAGCTTATTTACTTTATTTGATGAGAAAATGAATAGATCAATATATTTAATTACATAAACATGTGAGACGGTCTTATTTGTTACGGAAAAAGATGAATAGATGGATGCGGAATTGACAGAAGCAATGAATTTACTAGAAAAGAACGTTTAGGACAACTAATTTCATTAAATTACAATTTAGTACAATTAAAAACCAATAAAATATATTCTTAATATGAAATATGTGAAAAGAAATTTTGCATAAAATCAAATTAAATTTATTTTAATATAATAAGATGCGCTTAAGCATTTTTGGTTTACTGTAATTTATTTGAAATATAGAGAAATCTTTATCTCTCCTTCGCTCTGATATGGTCATTTCTCTCATTTTACCTTTTACGCAGGATATAATCGGACGATTAAAACTTACGATTTTTAAACGGAACTGAAGACTGAAAGCTGATAACGGACACTGAGAGTGCAAAAGATCCATCTCTTTGATCGTGCGGACGTCTCGGACGGGAATTGAGTTTTTGTTTTATTTTGATCGTAAAGTGTAATCCGAGTAAAACACCAGGATTTTCGTATTTAAAAATGCTTTATTTTCTTTTACCACGACCGGCAGCCATTCTCCAAACCAAGGATCTACCGAGCGAGGGCCACTCATCTCGTCTCGCTTCCTCATACCACATATTCATCTCTTTCACACATCTCTCCGCTCTTGGCGCCTAATTCGAATATTCTTGCCAATACTATTTGACCGTTACAATTTAATAATTTTTGCAATTGCAATTTCTCGCACCAAAGATCATACGAACGTCTCGGACGGGAATTGAGTTTTTTGTTATATTTTGATCCTAAAGTGTAATTGAGTTTACAATTGTAATTTGCATTTATAAGTGTGGCTAAATTGGTAAAAGAATCTCTCGAAGATCGCGTTTCGGATTTAATTCACTGTGAAAATGTGCAATAGAATTTTAAAAGTGGTAATTTTTATTAAAAAACCATATTTGTTTTCTAATTGCGTACAATTTCGTGTGTAAACTTGTTGTATTTTAGTGCGAATTTTTTTATAATTTATTTTGTAAAATAACATGTTGACACCAATTTTGGTTTTATAATATTGCAGTGTGAATTAAAATTAAATTTTAATTTTCCAGAGAATTTGATTGTGAATTTAAATTGTGTAACATTTTATCAAATTTATGTGGATTGAGCGTTTATTGAAGTAATTGACTGTGAATTATTTGGCTTAGAGAAGTGAAATGAGTTGAAATTTGAATCTGAATATTTCATTGAAATGTGGTTTTAAGGACTTGTGTGTGTATTTTTAAATTATATAAATTAATATAATTGCTGTTGTTAGTGGCGCTTGTTTTAAAATCGGAAGAAATTCTTTATGCAAAATATTTTGCATTTAGTGGAAAGTCTTATTGGAAATAGTGCTTAATTATTTTTGCTTTTGGATTTGTGTAGTGTCTCATTTCACCCGTAGTCGTTTCTTAAGTGGTAAGTTTTTTTAAAATATTGATTTTGTTTTTAAATATTGATAAAATAATGATATTTTAATGGCATTTGTTCTGTTTTCTTTAAGAAAGAAATTGTTCAAAAATTTGTGAGTGAAAGGGAAATAATTTTGAAATACTATGCCCATCATATTACTATAATACCAAATTTTGATTTTGCATTAGTACTATACTACTCATATGCTGTATTACCATAGTAAAAAAAAGTAAGGACAGTAGGAAGTATCTTTGCAGCATTGATGTTTTCTCTATCAGGGAGGTCCTCATTCCCGCCGTAAAACTACCTTATAACCACACCTGGGAGGAACTTCTCCCTTTCATTCCCCGTTTACATTTTCCGACAAGGGAAGAGAAGGACCATTCTTCAGCTTACCAAAAAGATTGAGACTCTCCATTCAACCGGGACGAGGAGGTGAGACGATTTTACGCTGTACAGTAGCGTTCAAAAATAATATTACACTAGTAAGGAATCTATGTAATAAAATAATTGATAAATCTTCTATATACAATAACAAATTATTTTTATAAATTTTAAAGTAAGAAAGCACTAATGTATGTGGGATTGTAATTGCAAAAATTATTAAATGGTTTTTATTCATATGCACACAAAAAGCTCATATCTTGAAAAATTATCATTTTTATTGTATTGGTTTGTTATTTAATTACATATATCACTTTTGTTGTAAAGAGTTTTTAATTTATTCGCAATATAATTTAAAAAAAAATAGGAAATCTTTTATTATTCCTAACATTTCATCAAACAAGTTCTATAGTATAATTTGACATGAAAATTATTTTCTTTTAAAATAATCTTTGTTAAAATTGTCTCGAATCAAAATGTAGGTTATATTCAGTGAGTTTACTTTTTATTCTGTTACAGGCATAGTTGGATAAAATAATTTCGATTTCGTAGGATTAAAAATAAGGATTTGAATTTTGTTTGATATTCGATTAATATTGAAAATTAATCCATAATAGATTAATCTAATCATTGTAAATGCTGAAACTTGTCCTTAAACACACTCAAATTGTTGATTATAAAATATTGGAAGAACGCAATTTGCAATTCTTCCTTATGCAAACAAAGATAAAACAGAAACGAAACTCAAGGCCATTAGCCAACGAATTTTAGTTACATGAGTGTGTGTGAGCTCTGAATTTGATTTCTTCTTTTGGCTTGTTTTCAAACTGGGATCGTATTCAGCATTTTTGTAATTATAATTTTAAAGAGAAAATTAGACTGTTTGAAATTATTGAATAATTTATTTTTCCATGTTTTTATGTTTAAAACATATTGTAATGCTGTTTTGCAATCTGAAAGTAATCAGTTATTATCACATTCAGATACATTCTATATTTGAGGTTATTGATTTTTTCGCATTAGTCAAATCCGGTCCTATTTCTATGAAGTTGTACTTATTATTGTAAAGAAAATCGAAAACCAAGATTTTTTCACCAAAAAGCAAATATTTCTCAGTCATTCATCTCTTCAACGATCAATCTAATTTCTTTACAATTGATCATAGTTTGTTTATTTGATTATTTACTTATTTCACATAAAATTCAATTAAATTTAGTTTGGAATAGCTTGTTTGGTTTTCAAAGAAGCATTTCCAAAAAAAATACAATTCCAGAACAATAATAGGAGAAGTATGTACACAATGGCATGGTGTTTCGTTTTTAGATCATAATTCTTTATAGGTAGCACCCAACAACGTCATATTATACAGTACTCATGTTTGGTTATATATTTATTAAAATTAATATGCAATAGTTGCAAAAAATTAGTAGAAAAAAATTAAACAGCTTCAAGTACAAAACCCTGTGTTCATCTAGGAACGTATATTCAAGAACTGTAAACCCAATTCCAACAATTTAACATCCTCTTCAGGGGCTAGATCTCGAAAAAAAGGTCGTTAAGGGTATAAGCGTGACACATTTCTCTACATTATAATGAGAAGTATTAGGAAAATATCGACTTCGATATTGTCTTGCCTTCAGGACTGACGATGAGTTGAGTTCTTGCAATTTCCGGCCATTTTGGCTATCTATGGAGTAAAATAGGTACGGCTAAATTAAATAAATATCACTTATAGACCAAACGACAGGTATGCCATTATGTCCATATGTTGTTTGGGAAGAAAAAAAAATTAAGAAATATAAATGTAGGATGGGTGGAATGATTATAGAAGAAGAATCCCTGGCGAAGTGAGTAATTTGAGGTTAGATTGAGTTTGACGATGAAAGTGAAGTTGAGTTTTGTCTAATCTGTAATTTTCTTGAATAAATACGGAATTATTCTTTAAAACTGGTGTTTACAAATCCCATGCCATTTTCTACATAAATATGATTCTTTTTCTAGAAAATCTTATTTGAGGCAACAATGAATTCTAGAAGGATAAAATAACCACCAGAAAAATATGTAATTTTGCGAAACTCTTCCAATATGTTCAATTGAACTTAGTGTAAATAAAAACTTATTTCGCTGGAAAAACTTCTGAGGGCTCTGACACCTAGACGCATTTTGGGTTACATTATAGCTCAGCCAGATGCGAGCTAGAAACAGCCAAAAACTCACCCTATGCCATTTTGTCCATATTTCCTCTATATATATTTTTGTGTGCATTTCAGACAAAAAAGTTAATATTTAATCATATAAAAACGAAAACTATTAAAAAAAATTTTAAATTTTAAATATTGTAATTGAAATACTCGTAATATTTGAAATTATTGTTCCGATTGCAATAATATTTCCCACAACATTCCGGTATGGGACTGGGGGTGGTCTCAACCTCAACCAACGGGTGTTAGACTTTCCATGACTATTTGTGTTCAGTGTATTAGTAGTCAATCAATAGCACCTAGACCAGTTGTAAACGGATCCAGTCAATCCGCCCATTTTATTTATTTCTTTGCGCCATTAGTAATTTATAATTCGCTATGAATATTATTTTGCAATGTTATTGATATACACAAATAAGGAAACTTTTTTCGCGCTGAGAAAATATCCGCGGGATTTGATCACACGACCTCCAGGAGGCAGTCAAGGGTACTAACCACTAGACCACACAAGCGGACAGTTCCGATTGCAATACAAAATATATAATTTTTGATAGGGTTGATACAGTTTCCTACAATCGAAATGCAATTAAATATCAACAAATCATTTGTTTTTAAAAATAGTTCCCAAACATAAAACTAGAAGAAAAAGGCAAACTTTAAAGTTGATAACAATTTGTGTTTTATTAACAATATTGCATGATATGATTGGTGGAATAGTCTGATGTTTAACAAATAAACAGATGTTGTCGGGCAGCCTGCGACATGATGTGTTAATCAGGATAAGGAGGAACACTAACTTTATTAAATAGTTACTCTAGTTATGACAGTAAGTGTATATAAATATAGTTACTTATCCGACAAGAAGGTGGTATAGTTAATATGTAATGTTCTGATAACGAGTCAGTCAATCGATTGGTAAAAATTGGAATAGCCACAATTGAAGTAAAGGAGACATGCACATTAGATGTGAAGTGATTAAAGTGTGATATATGTATGTATTTAACATTCATTAAAATATCGAATTATCATTATTCTTATATTCGAGTTCTATCCACGATGGTCAAACATTGAGCTTAATGGTATGGTTTCGACTACGATAAAGTATTGTCAAGTTATCAAATCGGGACACACACTTAACCGTATATAATATTGCAAAAATCTTCTCCGTCCTTCATCTTATCTAACACAATAAATTTGCTCTTCGGAACACAAACAAATATAAATTCATCTCCAATTTGAAATACATCACTCAATACAATTAACTTTCAGTAACTATAGGATCAACAAATTGTTACGATCAATTTCGTAAGAAAGGTCACTTTATAAGAAAAAAAGAAACTTGTTTAAAATCTCAATTTTATTTTCTAAAACTAAAATACGAGTAAAATTTAAATGTCTAAAACGATTATGAGAAATGGCTACAAATAAAATCGGACAATATTTCTTGGAACATTTTTTTTTTACCATAATACAAATTTAATAATTCCTTCAATCTTTAATTTTGCTAAATTTTGAAATGCCTAAGATTTATTAGTTTTTTTTAAATAGTTATTTAAACCATTGCTTCATATTAATCTATATAACCCACCAAGTTCTGGTACTTTTTTTTACATAAAATATGAAAGGTGAAAAATCGTTTGAAAAAATTGAGATAATAAACTTTAGATTTAAAAAAGGAAAGAAAAATACCTGATCACAATAGGAGGTTTCAGAATAAGTATTCCCTAAATGAAAATATACAATTACGTTAAAATACGGGCAGTTTTAACATGGTTACAACACTGTTTTAGGCCGCGAACTTATTGTGTCGGTAGTTTGGGTTTATATTGTTGGACAAACTGTTAAGTACTTTCAGCACATTGTCTCATTGAACGGCGGCTCTTGGTCCTCCTCCGTGCTGCTCTTGATATTGGAGGACAATTTCGCGATCGCGTCCTGAACCGTGTTCGTGCTAATGTGCGGAATTAAATGGCGGTCGTCTTTGGACTCGGTACTGGAGCTGCTGTCTTTGGGAATTTGTTTCTTGGCACAAGTGAGGTAGGTTCTCTTCTCTTCGCCCTTTTCCTCGGCTACACTTTCTATTATCGGTACTTGGTTGTTAACGAATGACGAGGGGTCCGCGTCAAAATTGTGACTTTTCTCCAAGCTGAATTGCTTCCTTAAAAATGAGGCTCCTTTATTCGCACTTTGGTCTAGACTCTTTGAGGACGTTCTTATCTTTGGGCCATTTACATTTTCCGCCTGCAAATTTTCTATCACAGTCTGATTTAGGCTGCTCTCCATGCCTCCTCCTTCCAGTTCATTCGTAAAAGACGAATTCTCCACGTTAAAGGACCCCGTCATTGACGTGTTGGTATCGTTCGAACTCTGTTTAATCATTTTGTACGGCTGCAAAGAGTATTCCGTATCCGTGCTGGAGTTCTTCTGAAGACTATCCGCTGACTTTTGAATTGTCCTCAAATCCGGGGCATGTGCTGTTGGATACAGTAAGTTTGGCTGAACACCTTTCACATTCAAACCCTCTCTAAGACGCTCCTCCTCTTGCCCTCCCACGGAATAAGTATTGGATTTAGAGGGCGTGACCGGCAATTCTATGGCAGTTTCTCTTTTCAGAATCCTCTTCTGGGTGACATCCAAAGCAAGGGCCTCAAACGAATCGTCAGTTTCATCCAACGACTCCCTGGCCACAAGAAGCCTCTTCAACATCACATAATCATTATCTTCGCACTCCTTCAAATGTTGTGTCTCCAACAATTTTGCAAACTCTCTATTACTCAAATCCGCTTTTGATTTATCCGCTCCAACCGAAGAAGTAGGCGACGCCAACATGTGACAGACACTCTCCAACTCATCCGTGATTGATGTGTACTCTGCGTGAAATTGTAGAAGAAGATTCCTCGACTTCACAGGAGGCACAGCCGATTTCACCGATGTCACTGAAAATTACACGATTAATAATCTTGAAAACAATTTACTTAGAGTGAGTTTATTTTTGTTATAAAATATGTCTGATTGGAAATAAGAAAATGATTTAGTCTACTCTTGATAATTAAACTTCTATACCATATTAGGTATACCCTAACGACTATAAATATTTAATTGTGCATTAGAAGTCGTTTTTAATTCGAGTCCTTTCCAAACATCTTTTTATTGCAATTCGTGTGAGGTCCAACTGTTATCATCTGTTTTGCCTACTTCAATGTTAATTCTTCGAGGGAAGTGAACCTCTCTTTATCATTCATTTGGTCATCAATGTTGCGCGTTTATTTAGAATATAAGATTAGAAATAGTTTTCAAATATTGTTCATATTTAGAATTCCTTTTATTTGTTTAGGATTTTAGTTTGTATCTACTAAGGAAAAAGAGAAATCGTTGAACATGTGGCCACACACAGTTTTGGTAAAATAGAAACCAGTTTTGAACATGTGATCACAAGTCCCTTTTAGGAAATAGAAATCTTTTGGTTCCAGTTACCTCTGCATTTGTAATTTAATGTAAATTCTTATTACTGTAAAATTCCTTCCTTTTTTAGTTTTGTAAAATGAGTTCTAGTTCGCATTTTGTTAAGTAAAGACCTATCAGTTCTAGTTAATATTTCAATCAGTTTAGATCTCTCAAGTAATTGTTCACATTTTGTAAAGTAAAAATCGTAAAGTTCAGTTTGTAATTTAATTTGGTTAAAGTTAATAATGGAAATAAAAGTGTAATTGTGTAAACGTGGAATCAAGTGTTTTAACTTCATAGACTGTTGTGATCCTTGTTCTTTGGAGAGATAGCGCTGTCGCTTGGTTTTGTTCTACTCTACTTTAATGCTTAAGCCATTCCCCGAAGAAAAACAGTAAGTATTACAATTAAAACAAAACTTGTCACGTTACCAATATCCTAAAAGCCCGAACCTTGTATTCCTGACCCCTCGACTAATCTTTACAGTTAATTTCCAAAGGTAAGAGTCGGAATTACGAGAAAAAAGGTGGATATAACATTATATTAGATTGTCCCACATCATTGGGCCATATGAAGCCTAAATTATCAAACACTGTTTCTTTTTGGTTTTCAAATGTTTTTAATTGAAACAAATGACATTTTAAACTATATATTTCTGTTCATAAGCTGTAAGCCTTATGATCTCAAGAAGCCTAAAACTCTTTAAGTTGAATTACTCCAGTTTTGGATATAAATAAAATAAGAGTATCCTTAGGGGTTTAGGATATTTAAGGCCAAATCTTGATTACGAAAACTTAAGATTTTTGTTTGTTCTTTATCAGTTTATAAGTGTATTTTTTTGTAATAAGATGCCAGTTTTAACAGTTTGGACTAATGAAATTAAAGGCAATTTTACTGTTGTCTCGAGTGTTTACACTAAAGTAAGGAGTATCTGGTTTGGGGAGATTATCGTTTTTTATAATACATTATATTGGATTTAAATTCTTTTGATCAATTTTCAAATTAATATATTCTTTCACTATGTTTTCTGAAATTTTCAAAAGTATAGCTAAACCAATTTAGAATTTATAAATAAATAACTGTAAATCCAGAGTTAGATTTAAGATTTAGATTTATTAGATTTAGATTTAAGCGAAAAACTTAAATGGAATTACTGGAAGCTATTAGTACAAATAAAACTAATAAATAATGATTTTTTATTATGAATAAATTGATAAATATGGTTAGTATTTTGTCTTTCAAAACAGTGAAAAAAAGATATTTTTCACATCTTGCAAAAAATAAGATTTTATACACATATTTTGGATTTTATCCTATGTTATGAGGATGTGAAATTTGAAGAAAGAAAGGTAAGGACAGCAAACTCTTGTTCTTATATTATAACCATATTTACATTGCTCGTTGCTGCCTGTTTCCGAAGTCAAACTAAGCTGCCTCTTCGATATCGCCTTATGCAAACTGGTCTGCGACCGGTTCACGTCATAATTGGAACATGACTCAGAATTTCTACGACAAACTGAAGAAGTCCTTCTTCTAGTCGTTGGACGGGCTTTATTACCTAAAAAAAGTTATTCCAATAAATTATAAATTTTTTAACCAAATCATCAGGAATTTAATATTAGAAAATCATCAATATTTTTTTCTCAGTTACTTTAATAATAGGAATAATTTTGTTGAATGTAACATTCGCTCTAGTTTGACAATTTTCTATTTAAGACTCACTGTCCCGACTTCCATCTTCACAAAAAAAAGACAAGACTAAACGAATGATTCCTTCGTTACGTCTTTTGTTTGTATAAAATTTACACAAGAAAGTCAGGACGGCGAAACCCAAATATCTAGTATTTCGATCTTCGTTAAATTTTTTAATATTAAAATGTGAAATTCAAAAAGTAATCTTACTTTCGAAATTGATTTCCATCAAATCATCAATTGAGGCGGTTTCTCCGATTAACGTTTGAGCTTCACTGTTTTCAATTGGGGTTATCGTATCCTTGCTCTCAGTGCTGGTGGTCTCCTGTCTTATGATCACAGTTTGGGGCTTGTTAATTGGAATATCTGTCGGTCGGGTGACTATAGTTTGATCAAAAACCACAGACTCTTCCGAGTGCGCTGATACTTTAACGCTTGGAACCATTTTCTGCAGAGGTTCATTTAACGCTTCCTTTGACCTCACAGTTTCATTCTCCTCGGGCACCGTATGAACGTCGTTGAGCATGCCATCATCGAAAACAAACGAGTCCCGTCCCACTTCCGTAAGCGATCGGTTCAGCTTCCTTCTTTTAAAGGCCTGCAAACTTATACTCGGTTCGTTCTCTGACACACTTCTCACCCTCATTTGAGTGGTTAGGGTTGTGTCCTGAAGGAGGGGGTCATTGTTCACCGACGGCGTGTGAGTAGACATAAATCGATGAATGACCGCCAAGTGGGAGAGGATTTGATCGGCCGATTCTTCCATTTTCCTCAATCGGAATTCAATGTTTTGAACAGTGGCTGTCTGCAAATTCTCCTTCTGGTTGATGTCCTCAATCTTCTGCGACATATTCTCTACCCGTTCCGTGGTGCTCTTGATCCTCTCCTCAGTGGACTGGTGCAAGTAGACCTCCTGCTCCCGAAAGTAACCCTCGACGCACTCCTCTTCAAAGTCGTACAGTCGCTCCATGTCGTCCTTCTCCAGGAACAGCTTCAGGCCGTTGTCCCGCGGTCCCTGTAGTCCTTGAAACCAATATTGATTTCGATTTTAAAAAACATACATCTTTATAACAATCAACATACAAATCTGCATATCCAAATCATCTCTACCTTTCGCTTTGCGAATAAAATACTTGAGCACTGAATAGATGTGGCAGAAAGCAATCAACGGGGGTGGCAGCACCGGCTTTAACTGGTACTCCATCACGACGGTAAATCTTTGGAACATCCACACCTAAAAGTAGAACTTCATTATCCAAAATTCGTCAGAAGAACAGAAAAAGAGCTGTTTAGTTTGATCCGAAGAATAATCCGCCAAATTCGTATCGGAGAAATTATTGCGCTATTCACAAACATAACTCGTTCACTTTTATTGGAAACGGAAACTTTTGAAAGAAATAAAAATCGTGGAAAATAGGAATCCTTGCACGATAATAAATTACTTTTTTGCGACAAAAAATTATAAATATGATAAACAAAAGGAAAAATTAAAAAACTGAATTAATTTAGATGAATTTAATCTAAAATAAGACTACATTTTTATAAATGAAAAATTTAAAATATTAATTGTAAAACATCAAACCCAAAAATTACCATATAAAATAAAATAAAACATTAACATTAACAAAACATAAATTGAAAGAACTAAAAAATCTGATAACTACCATTATTTCATTGAGGACACATCTTTAGCATCCTGTTTCAATCTTATTTTAAGAATAAATTTTCAATTTGAAAAGCAAATGACCTTTTAAGGCTCTTAGGGTTTTCTCAACTATTTGTAAAATAATCTTAAAAGTTGTGAATTTTAAAAATTTATTTTATCGAATATTATAATCCTTAAAGAAGAGCGGAATATTTCAGTTCAAATTGTCATTTTTTATTTAAGAAGTATCTTCTTTCTATTTTAATATTTATACAATCTAAAAAATAGTGTTATTAATTGACTACTAATACACTGTAAACAAACAGTCTAACACCCGATGGTTGAGATTGAGACTACCCCTAGTTCCGTAAGGGAATGTCGCGGGAAAAGTTTATTTACTTTTTAAACAATCCAAATTATAGAGGGAGACAATGAGTATTACCGTCAATACTTAATTTATATCTTAAAAACAAGAACTTTTACGACTTTTATGTTGTAACTGTACTACACCTGTTTATATTAATAACTTAAATACGAGTAATGGGCCTAATGTGTTTCTAACATTCAATTTATGTTTATCCATCACTCAGTTTTGGTAAAACATTTGATTCACAAATAATATCCATTTTTTATCTCAACATATGTGTTTTCATGTATATTTCACTAGGTATATAATACTTATTACAAAATGTCTGAATTTTTAATTGAATAAATCTCCAGTACCATTTAGTGTGTTAAGTGTTCATATAAAGAAAAGGACTTGTGATAGAACAGTTAATTATCAATTCACTTAGTTATGTTCGTAAATATTTTTATGCACATTGTTGCTTAAAATTGATATTAAATTACAAATTTGCTCTGTCAAAGTCGTTATTATTGCACAAGTGCTATAAAGGATTCTTTAAAGCACTAGTGTTTTTTTATTATTATTAAAGGGTGACCTCCGTAAACGAAAGGTTACTTTGATACTGGAGGTTTTATAGTTAAATATTGACAAACTTTGATGAATATTGACGAACATTATCCGACACTCTCAGATTACAGTTACGGAATTTTATATTTAAAAATTGTGTTTCGAATGAACATTTGTTATGAAATAGAAATATAAACATCATTGAAAACTATTATTTAAATATTATAATCTGTGCCTATGAAATCAAAAGCGATTACCAAAAGTTAACAAAGTTGCGAAACCGTTACACTGGTTTATTTGAATTTATGTTTAATTTAGGAATGTTCTATCCTTTTCACGCAATACTATTGAAATATTTATAAGCAACAAAGGCAGGTAGTGTGTGGAACAGAGCAAAATATACTTTTACTGAAATTCGAAGAATTTTAAGGTTTTTTGTTAATTTATTTTAAATTGCGCAAAGCATTATTAAACACTCGGACTTATCTTATCGACCTTGTCTAAATAACTATTAAGGTAAACTAATGATTTGATTGAAAAATTATTACGNTATTTATAAGCAACAAAGGCAGGTAGTGTGTGGAACAGAGCAAAATATACTTTTACTGAAATTCGAAGAATTTTAAGGTTTTTTGTTAATTTATTTTAAATTGCGCAAAGCATTATTAAACACTCGGACTTATCTTATCGACCTTGTCTAAATAACTATTAAGGTAAACTAATGATTTGATTGAAAAATTATTACGATAAATCTGGAATAAATTATGGCTTGTCCCGAAATGAAATGGAA
>JXOV01007509.1:3450-14945 GCA_001014945.1 Clogmia albipunctata | reverse complement strand
TAAAATGGCCCACGAACAGAAATAGATTATATATGATAATGTTAGACCAAAATGACGATGGCGAATAAAATCCACGTTGTACTAATCCATTTTGGAAGAGCAGGCGAATTCCTGACCTATGAAGGACTGAAGGGATGAGATGGATTGTCTCTTATTCTATTTAACTTTGCATTGGAGTACGAGTATGCAATACAAGGACTTGGAATTAACCAAACAAATTCGGAGAGAATAACTGAATTCTAGTTTATGCCGATGATGTAAATATAATATAAATGAGCAGGGTCCAAAATACTATCAACATTATTCTACGAAAATTTAAGGAAATTGCCAAGGAAATTGCACTATAAATAAATACCAAAAAGACAAAATATAATATTTAGAACTGAAAAGAACTGCTCACATGCAAATACGTTGATTAATAATAAAGGGTGTTTTTAGGTATAGAACTTTTAGTTTGCATTACTGTTCAAGATGGCGACCGATTTAACAGCTGTTAATTGATTTATTCTCAGTTTGCTTTGGCATTCCATCATGAATATCCCGCACTACGTCCATTTTTGATGAAGCGCACTATCGGTTGAATGGCTACGTCAACAAGCAAAACTGCCGCATTTGGAGTGAAGCTAATCCTCAAGTGTACGTGGAAACACCGTTACATCAAGAGAAACTGACTGTGTGGTGCACTGTTTGGGCTGGTGGAATCATTGGTCCGTACTTCTTTAAAAGCGATTAAGGCCAGAACGTTACAGTCAATGGTGATCGGTACAGAGCCTTAATTACCATCTTTTTTAATTCATTCCTGAATTGAACAACCATGATGTCCAGAAGCTATGGTTCTAACAAGACGGCGGAACATGAGACACAGCTCGTGTCACAATTGATTTTTTCTTGAAAAACACGTTTGGTGACCGCCTAATTTCACGTTTTGAAACAGTGAATTGGCCTCCAAGATCTTGTGATTTAACACCGCTAGACTACTCTCTGTGGGGCTAGTAGACAACATTCGCCGTGTTATTGCCGATATACGGCCACAGATGTTGGAAAAAGTCATCGAAAATTGCACCGTCCAGACGGACCACATCCGAGCCAGTCGTGGCGATCAAAGGCTAGGAATCATGTAATGCCACAAGATTATCTTTCGGATACATAAAGTTCCTGTCAATCGAATAATCCATCGCTGTATTATTAGATTTATATTTCTATACCTCTAAAAAACTCTTATAAGACCAGTTCTAACATTTGGCAGCGAAACATGGACAATAATTAAAACCAGGAACCCTACACACCGAGGAGGTCTATCTATACCCGGATTAAATTGACGGAAGTCCTGATAATTAAATATTGAAACTGAAAGGATGATTGCTATCGAAACAGGCAATACATAGCACCCAAAAATAATCATCTGATAGATTTAATCATTTCACAAAGTGTTGGATTATTGTAATTCATACTCCCTACAGAGCAATATCGCCAAGCGCTTGGTCAACCAATAATGCTATTCCACTTATAAATATGTTTTAGTATTGAATTCGTCAAACCCAAATGCTCTATAATTTGCAAATTTATTACCATTTAATAAAGTCAGTGTAGCTTTGATAAATTGCTGTGCAGTTTGGATATGCAATATATCCAAATCAATCATGGAATTTGAATGGCGATTATTTAATTAAAATCAAACACATTTTCCAAATCGTTTCAGTTTAGAATCTATTTGTTTTATATTGCTAAATCAGTAATAATTTACAATTTCGCCGGAAATCGAAAATTAAAACAGTTGGAAACCAATTTTGTTTTTATGTTATAAATGTTGACTTGATTATGTTGACAAACAAGCTCAGAATGTTCAAACAATTCAAATAGAAGCTCATCATCATTCATCAGAATTGATTAAAGCCATGTGAGCTAAAATTTATGTATTGTATGATTGTTATTTATACGAATCCTTAATTATGTACATCAAATAATGTTTGGATATTTTTTCCATTGAATTTCTACATTTAATCATTAAATGGATAAAGTTCTATTTCTTACATAAATATGATTTTTAAATAAAATATTAAAGAATGAAATTAAACAAAAACAAATCTTTGCACTCCACTCATGAACACTGAAATTTTTACAATTTCACATTAAATTTCATTATTTACAAGGAAAATTTTAAAATGTACATGTTTCACAAATGCTTCAAGTGAAATCTTAACTTGTAAAGTTACCGTTCACAGTTGGAATTCAATCTAATATAGTTTATTTCCTTTGAACTATTTGGTCATAAGGCAAATGCCCACTTTATTTACAAATTTGTTGTATAGTTTATGAATTTTTTTTCAATGGTGAAAAAAAAATCAAAATTGTTACAGAGTGCCATTAAGTGAAACATTACGAAACTCAAATGGATATCGAAAAGCTTATGTTTCGATACTGGAGTGCAAAAAAAATATGTACAGTAGAGCCCATGTTTATGGCTTCGCTTATAGTAAGGAACCGAATATTATAATGAATTTGAATTAAATTTTGTTAACGTATAAAACACATTACCAAATAAACGGATCTATAAACTCGCTTATAAAGATTATTCGCTTTCCAATAGTTTTAAGAATTTGTGTCAGTTATTGTGACTGGCGTGATGTTTGTTAGTGTTTTATAAAAACGATAAATAAAAATTGGTATTTATTTTGATGTTTTTAAATATTATCTTATATTATTTCCCTATATAAAAATGAAATATAGTACAATCCGGTTAGTAGGACATTGAAGGAAAGTGGAAAATTGGTCTTATATACAGGACGGTTAAGTGATAAAATATCTATGCTCTCCTGTTTATAATTACTTACAGTGTTATATAACTGTATGACCCGAAGAGGAAGTATATACTGCTTCCTTCAGACTTCATACTCTCAATAAAACTTACAATTTATTGCTCAAATACATGAGTTACGGCACAGCTCGCCAAACCACCCCAAGAGTTGCTGAGTTTGGAGTTTGAAAAACAATGCCAACGCTTGAATTGAAATTTGAAGATGTAACCATTGCTTACCGCTGGCACTTTGCATTATTCAATTTTTGTAACAAATTGGCATTATTATTCTGGGCGGCTTAGCATTAACTCATAATAAACGTGTAAATTCAAGATGAAAAAGAGCCATTGCAGAATCACTAGAGTGTAGCCATTTTCAGGGAACTTTAATTGATTATTTCCCTTTAAGCAGAGCTGATAACGGTTTGTACTGCCCAATCAACTGCAATATACCGATAATTCCAACACCTTAACTGATAATCCGCTGATAATTAAGTCTTCCTAGTGCCAAGGAATAATCTGGCAACATGTTTTTTTATTCCTGCATGTCCAAATTCATTTGTTCCGTACGCCTCCTTTTCTGCACGAAGATCTGTCACGTATTCCGTTACTATCCAGCTTAAGGTGACTGTTGCTTCTTTCTGTCCCAGCCAATATGAAGATAAATCCGGGACGCGATCGTCTTTAGATGTTGCAATATCCTATTCTGCATCAGCGTAATCTCCCAGTTAAAATAAAAAATAATACTTGCTCATTTACTTATTTTTTCTCGCTACGCTCGTCAAAATACATGGAAAATTCGTGATGTAATAACCTCAAATTAAACACTTTATGATATATATATTATATTCAGTTAATCAATCTATAATATTCTGAAAGAGGGCGTTCAATAACTACAAGTGAAAGACTCGAGTTGCAGGTAAAGACTAAAATCATTTATTCATTTCATTCGTTTTACAGTCATTCGTTCTTAAACCTAAAGTGCATGCTGTCACATTACAACTTGTATCGAAATATACTATTACGACAAAAATGAACTGTCCATTGTCATAAATTTCAGGTTTGACACAATGTGTTTTTATCAAATAAATATTTGACATAAAGTTTTCACAAATAAATTAAATAATAAAATTCATTGAAATCCATAAATTTCATACATATTAATATTGTCGTTTTAATAGCTTTTTTTTATTGTTCACTATAAATTGAGCATTTATTGAATAACTATGTTGAACATGCCATAAATATCAGATAAGTTTGTTTGATTAAAATATTTACTGTATGATGTTATTTACCAATTTAGAAAAAGCATGCGAGATGGTTAATAGTTATTTAAACAACCTGTAGGAAAATTGAGCAATAATTAAACTAGTAGAGTTTTTGAAAACGAATAGATACGAGTGCTAATGTGTTTTTCCAACCAGTTTTTTACCAAATTTTATACAATTCACATATTTATTAGCTATTTCAAAGAATAATAAAGCAGCCCAGTACTAAATAAAGGTCTAAACACTTACAACTAAGGGAAGAAATTGTCAAGTGAATAGAAATTTAATTTTCAATTTTTCAATTTATCATGGCACCAATCAATGTAACACTAATATTCCTGTAATAGCACTTATCATTTAAACCAACATTCAAGACAAATTTTTCTTTTTGTCATTTAATCATTANCTTACTCAGGTCAATTCAATTAAATATCTTGGAGTAAATTTGAGGAATGATTTGTCGTGGAACGATCATGTTGATCTTATTTTGAAAAAGTGTCGTCCAGGTGTCAGAGAGATTTATTTGTTGAGAAATATTCTATCCCAAGGATCCCTCTTGAATGTTTACCACGGCATCATTAATTGTCATATAAATTATTGTGTTTCTGTTTGGGGAGGCACTTATTTTGATCATATTCAACTTTTGAATATATTACAGAATGAAAATTGTCCGTATTATTTTTCATAGACCGCGTTTTTCTTCCACTACTGGTCTTTATTCCGTCTGTAATATTTTACCGGTGAGAAATTTATTTGTATTTAGAGTTTTGTGAGTCTCTTTCTTGAGAAGTGGTTGTCCTCCGCTCCCAAACGTTGCACTGGGCCGCTTGAGGATCCCTAAACACAGGACCGCTGTTGCGGTCAGAAGTTCTGAGGTGGTCTTGGTTAATATTCTAAATAATATGCCGTCTTCTCAACTTCCTAGCTGTGGTGAGTCGGCTAATGGTTACTTGATGCGCCTTAGGTCGTGGCTGGTGAGTGCGGATTGCGAGAGGCTGTGTACATCCAAATATGAACTTTAAATGTTTGATTTTGTAATCCATGTGATTTTTTTCTTCTCATCTCTTTTTGATATTTTTTTGTACTCTAATTTTGGTTTTTGTCTTTCTTTTCATTTGTGTAGTGTAATATACTGAGCTGAACTGAACTCCGACTCCTCGAATCACTCATCAACTGAGGAGTTGTAGTCGTGTTGGAGTTGTGATCATATATTTATTAGTAATTCTTTGATGAATTCTTTATTTGTTATTGTTATTTTTTTTATTGAATTTTAATTTATTGTATTACAACATAGCAACAATAAAAAAAAAGAGTAAATGACAAATGTCAAAATATATTTTCATTCAAAAATTAAAATAGTACATGAATTTTGATAAAAAGTACTAATTTTGTTATTTACATGGTTTGTAATTATCTGCTAGCATCGAATTATACTATATTCAATACTGTACGATTATAAAACAATTTATAGAAGAAGCATTGGCTACTAAAATGTAAACATTTTTCAACAGAACTGCATAAATTTATTTGTAAAATTTCTTCATGAATTATTTTTTCTACAAAGATTCAGCACAATTTTTTTGTGGTAAAATTGTGTTCAAAATTCATCAACAAAATCCATTACCATTTATACATTATATATTTAGAATAAAACTTTGGTCTTTAAATGAATTTCAAATAATTGTTTATTGAAATAATAAACTAATTTAATTTTACTTCTATAAACATACTTCATTTAAGAGCAGATAATAATAATAACATCAAATCTGGCACAATTCACTTTGGTCAGATATTAAAATTCCAAAGTGGAAAATGCTGAACAGAGAATACGTACATTTTTCTTTATTAATTTCGAAGCAAAATACTTGAGATTTCCACTTTTTGAAACAAGGACAAGAATGTTTTTATTACATTAAGGATGTTATAAAAACGATTAATTTTCTGGCTATTTATTATGATAGATAGATATTCCAAAATTAAAGTACTAAAAAGAAAAATCATCTAATTATATCATCACAGGATTAGGTTTCGAACTAAAATGAATTAATATAAGTTCATCTCTTTAGAGCAAACAGTGAGGAAACATGAACTTTCAACCGATTAGTACTTTGGATTCAGCAAAGAGCAATATAATTTCAGCAGCTTTGAAAATAATTGCAATTAGCTCTCTTATACTAAATAATATTGTTTCTGGTGTTTCAGTTATTTCAACAATCAATGTTGTGTCAAAGTTGTAATAAGGTGATTAAAAGAGGAGGTTAAATTTACACTTAGATTTATTTTAGCAAAGATTTAAAGTGTTAAAATCACAATGTAAATAGTTATTTGTGCTATAAGTTTGTAAAGTCAATTGTTTTTAACAAGTGAAACGCGTGTGAAATATTCGAGCCGAAGGCGATCTAACAAAAATAGCCAAATTATATGCTGATTAAATGGTAAATATTAAAATTTTAAAACTGGAAACATTAATTAATTTGAAATATAGGCACGGTACTATGGCATAGCCGAGACCAATATTTTGTGAAGTTTAAGAGCAACAATGGCGACCAAATTTTGACTTTGAGACAAATTTGTTGGAAAGTTTATGACATTTTTTTCGCCCTAATGAAAGAAAAATTTTCATTGAGTGCCATAAAGTGAAGCATTACGAAAATCAAATGGACATCGAAAAGCGTATGTTTCGATACGGGAGTGCAAAAAATTGTTCTAATGATGAGCGATTCTGTCTGTTGTTCCAGACGATTTAAAATAAAGACCATCGTTTTTAAAGTTAGAAACAGTATTTTTGCAAAATTCTATTTTAATTGTGTAATTTTTTTTATGAAGGCGTCTGGTTGAGAAAATTATCAATTGAACAAATTGCAAGGAGATGTCTGTAACTTACCTTGTTGTTGACGCTCTCTCCTCTGGTGTAGTACATGTTGATGTATTCACCACCCCACCCATTCCTGTTGCAGTAGAGTTTCCTATCATCGATCCAATGATTTGAGATCCCTTGAAATTAACGCTTCTTTTAGTACTTCTCAGATGCAGTTTCTTATTCTCTCCTCATAACTCATCGCTTAAGCACACGTTTCTATGTATATCGATAGCGATTTCGTTTCTTACTTTCCTAAACAGCTATGATCATATCTACATCTCAGATATTAAAAAGGTTATTTAATAAAAAAAAATAACCAATTTATTAAGATATTCAATATCTTTTTAAATAAGAAATTTTAATGATTGATAGGATTAATTTATTTGCGCAATTCCGTATCCAAAAGTAGACTATTCTTCATCCAAAGTGGTTCTGTAACGGTAATATTTCAAAATTTACACGCAAATTGTCACTAATTTATTGAAATTACATATTGTTGTCATAATCCAATCTCCACAAAATTTCTATAAAGTTTATTAGAGTGAGATGGGATTGTTTTTACCTCTCTCAGATTTTAATTTATTTATGTATAAATGGTGGTTCTCCGTCTACTTTGAGACTATTAATAGATATTTTCAAAAAGTACAGTGCAATTTCGTCGAGCCCGCCCCATGTTAAACCAATTATACAATTGCATTAATATTTCGTTTATTTAATTGAATTAATCGGAATCGACAACAAAATGCACTGGAATTTGCAAATTTATTACCATTTATTAACTGGCTTGACAAATTGCGATGGAATTTGAAACTAAAGTATATCCAAATCAATCATGGAAGTTGAATGGCAATTATTTAATTAAAATCGAACACATTTTCCAAATCGTTTCAGTTGAGAATTAATTTGTTTAAAATTTCTAAATCAATAATAATTAACAATTTCGCCGGAAACCAAAATTAAAACAGTTGAAAACCAATAATGTTTTTATGATATAAATGTTGACTTGATTATGTTGACAAACAAGCTCCGAATGTTCAAACAATTCAAATAGAAGCTCATCATCATTCATCAGAATTGATTAAAGCCATGTTAGCTGAAATTTATGTATTGTATTATTGTTATTTATACGAATCCTTAATTATGTACATCAATAATGTTTGAATATTTTTTCCAATGAATTTCTTCTTTTCATTATTAAATGAATAAAATATTAAAGAATAAATTTTAAAAAACAAATATAAACAGTTCAACCCGTTTAACAATACTCCACTTATTGTGATGAAACACTTTTTAAGACGAATCACAAAGAGAGTTTGGTTTACCATACATATAATAATTATGTATACAAAAAGATCGTTAAGATAAGGCATTATTAAACACAAGGGTTGTTACCTTTAAGAAGGCCCGAGTGTTTAATTATGCTTATCGACCGTGTTTCAAACAATTTTTTTGCATTTTTAAATACAACAAACACAAAAATTAAATTTATTTTCTCAATTCAATGTTTAAAATAGCTATTTCCAAAGTTTTTCTAAGTTTTCGAAAACAAATTTCATCTCATCTGATTCATGTACAAGTGGTCGTTTAAAGAAAAATTATTTCTTAAACGGATTAAATGCAATCCTTTCTCCTAAATTAGAAAAATAAATGTTAACTCAATCTCTTCTCCATTTTCAAAGATCTATTGAGCATTTGTCCAATATTAGTTTTAGGTCAGGATATAAGCGACTTTCCTAATGAAAATTAAAATCTTTCGGACCGAAATGTTTCTAATCTCACTTGTTTCCAACACCTTACGAGAAGAACCTCTCTTCTTGTTCTGACTAAAGCCCCACATTAACATAAGATGTGTTCCGTAGTCTCTTGCTCTTCCAGGCATAACCTGCAAATGGTCTCATCTCAAAAGGGTCATTTTATTCAAATGATATCTGACAGGATAGCGTCCTGTTAGGAAGCCAACTTATCCGTTGAGGTCTGTCCTACTTAGTTTACAGGTATCTCCCTGGAGATAAGAATTTAAGAGGTTTTTGGATTGTCGGAAGCCCACGTGGTTGTCGAAGTACTGTTTCCGTTGAACAGTAATCAAAGAACTGATTTCACTTTTAGCTATGGTCCAGCTCATTCCACAGAAAGGTTCAGGTGACCCGGCACCCAACAGATAGTAACCTTGTGCGTACCGAGAGGCTTTGGAGGGTGTAATAGCACTCTTGGACGAGTTTTGAATCTATTTGACATGATCCAAGTGCCTTGACTTGACTGTCAAATTAGATTAAAATTCTCATACCTTTTGGCGTTTTGTTGATAATAGTAAGAGCACACTTCGTCGTTGGTATTTCCGCCTGAAATGCCGCCAGATAAATGGCGTAGTCTTTACCCATAAAAAGAGCTAAATGCTTATATAAATTTATAAATCGAATATTTTGCTTACTAACTATATATACCCCACTAACCTCTTTCCTTATGCGCTATGTATAATTTCATATGCACTGAGCAAATCTCTGAAAAAAATGAGGAAAAAGAACAGGAACATTGCTTACATACAAAAAACTTAAAATTTTACTTATGTATGTAGGTGTTGTATGCTCACCTGTAATAAGAATACAAAATTAAGGTCCTATTCACAATCTGTTTATTAAAACGAACTAAAATGATCATTACAATATAATATGAGACAATAATAGTGTGGCCGACTACAAGGTGTTTCGCAAGAGTATGTTATAAAATGAAAAGAGGTTTAAACATATTAATATTTATATTAAAACATGAAATTAAAATATAAATTGCAGATTTATGGTCTTAATTTGTAGACGAAATATATTTATAGAGGAAGACAATATTGAGCTGGATATCGGTGAAGGCGGAATATTTATTATTGTCACAACTATTTTCCAATCTAGGCCCAGTGCTGACGATTCCTCTCAAGAAGTAGACTTGATTCCCTCCAACAGGTCGCGCTAGAGCGAACGCCCCGCCGCTATCTCCCACGCAGACACTCTCTCCAGTCGTGAATCCCCCGCAGAACTTGTCCGAGGTGACGAAAAGAACAAAGTCCGGTGGTGAAACTTTAATGCAAGTGTTGTAATCGACTGTTGGCAAGTCGATCACTTTGAGCACGGAACTGGGCTCACCTCCAGAAGACGTCAAGCCAAAGCCAGCAACTCGTCCAGTGAGACCTGAAGCCACGTATCTCTCGTTGTTCTTTAAACTGTACTCGATGCAAATCGGTTTGATGTGAGGTGCGAAAATGATGGGCTTCTCCAGAACCAACACCGCAATGTCAGCCACAAAAAGACCGTTGTAATCCTGGTACTGGTCATAAGTGTCGATGGTTTTGATTTTGAACATCTGACTCAATGGCTCAGAACTATATTCCCGAAGAGTCTTCCCCACAATCACTCTGTACCGAGCTGCGGAATAAACCTCCTGCTTCTGACTGTTCCAAAAGCAGTGAGCAGCAGTAACAATCGCAGTTGGATTTATTATCGACCCTCCGCAGATTTGCTCCACTTTTCCAGGTCGGGCCTCGTAAATTGCAGCGTGCCAAGGAACCTAAAAATTGACCAAAACAATAAGATGTCTCTAATTTTGAAACTGAAATGAAATAATAAAATTTCTGATCTACTAAACATGGAAAAAATATTGCGATCGTTATATGTATATACATTTGTTAAAAATGTTTTAAAATCTTAAGTTAACATGTGGAGAGATAATATTAGATCATCCCACTTGAAAGTGCTCACCTGGAGTCCAATTTAAAAAAAACTTTTTTATTAAACTATATTTGTAGTTGAAACAAACAGCATTTTAAACTAAGTATTTCTGTTTGTAAACAGATAGTAATAGAATATCTATAGTAGCATGTGCTCCAGAAGCCTAAGAGCTCTATAGGGGATAAAATCACACGCCTCTGATACACTTAATCTTAATCTACCTGATAACCAGATACAAATCTTAACGCGAATTTTTAATGGAATTCTTAAAACTGGATACTTTCCTACGGCTTGGAATACCTCANAATCGGCCAAAATTATTATGATTCCTAAAAAGGGCAAAGACGCCACTGTTGTTAACTCGTATAGACCTATCAGTTTGTTACCCATTCTGTCAAAGGTATTCGAGCGAACCCTACTCAATAAGTTCCAACCTTACCTAGATGAAATTATCCCCAACTACCAGTTCGGATTCCGGCGCGGGCACAGTACAACTCAACATGTTCAACGAGCTAGCTGGACTGTTAAAAAGCCCTTGATGAAAAGAAATATTGTTCAGCTGTCTTTCTTGATCTATCACAAGCCTTTGATAGAGTGTGGCACAACGGTCTAAAATACAATATTAAGCAAAACATCAACCCAAAGTTTCACAATCTTCTCTGTAATTATCTAGACAACAGGACTTTCGTTGTATCGCACAACGCCACCCTATCAACCAAAAGATCAATCAAAGCTGGCGTTCCACAAGGCAGCGTACTAGGCCCGGCGCGCGTTCTACCTACTCTATACAGCGGATATTCCAACGTCAACAATCTAAAAAATCTGCTCTTTTGCGGGTGATACTTCGATCCTGGCAGTTGACA
>JXOV01007501.1:1521-61882 GCA_001014945.1 Clogmia albipunctata | reverse complement strand
ATCACAAATTTATAATTCGCTATGAATATTATTTTGCAATGTTATTGATATACACAAATGGGGAAACTTTTTTCGCGCTGAAAATTGTCCGCCCGGGATTTGATCCCACGACCTCCAGGAGGCAGTCAAGGGTACTAACCACTAGACCACTCAAGCGGACTAAAATAAACTCTGTTATCTACATAAAGTGGAAAAAATCGAAAAAAGCCAAATTATATGCAGATTGGTGATGAAACGGTAAATATTAAAATTTTAAAACAGGAAACGCTAAATTAATTAGCAACATAATCACGGTCGTATGGCATAGACTAGACCAATATTTTTCACAAGTGAAATCAAAATTCAAAATTTTCACTAAGTGCGATAAAGTGAAACATTATTAAATGGGGTACGTTTATGTTTATATAATTTAAGAATTGAAAAAAAACTCTAAAAGTCAAAAATGAAATAAAATAAATACTCCCTTTGAAAGTATGAAGTTAATTATTTATTTCCCGAGAAAGAACAAACTATAATATTATCACAAAGATCATTTTTAAATTTCCCTATCAATTCCTGTAAGGAGCATGGGGTGTCTCAACCTCAACCAACGGGGTTTGACTTTTCATTGACAGTTTGTTTACAGTATATTATTAGTCAATTAATAGCATCTAGACCAGTTGAATCCAGTCAATCCTCTGCCAAGGGATGGAACAAATCATTATCGATTATTTGATTATTTTTTTAAAGATCATTTTAATTTGTCAATGAAATGTCATTGGCATTATAAAATCAGGGTTTTGTTTAAATATTTATGTCTGGAATTAATTTTTATTTTAAAATGACAAATAGCAGTATAAACAGTAGACAACTTAGATTTTTTTTATCAAAATAAGTTATATAATGAACATGTTCTGATTAAGGAAATCGTAGTTATATTTTTACATTTACAATTCTTAAATATTTTTTACAAAAATTTCATTTATTTTAATTTATTTCTGCCCGATTGTCAGATATATTGGTATGGAAACATTAAATATAAATTATGTAATTATTGCAGACTTTTTTCAAAATAAAATTTTATTTATATTATCTAATAACCATTATATTATTTATTAAAACAAACAAAATCAGACAAAAAACAAACAGATTTATCGAAATTATTTTATAACTTATTAGTAGGAAGTTGCAAATTTCCCATGTTCGATATTTGCATGTCATTAAAAATAGCATGGATTTCCTCTTCATCGCTATAACCAGTTATCGAAATTTAACAAATAGTTCACCTTCACCACAATGCTCGAAAATGATGGCCAAAAATAAAATTGTTATCTAATCAAGTTCAATGCATCCACTCAAATTTTGCGAGAAAGCTTAGAAAAATAATATTTTCTTTTGATTCAATAAATTAGATATTTTTAACCTCCTCCTAAAAAAATAAATAGCTTTTTCATTTCTTCTTTCCGTGTTTTTTTTTTAATTTTTCTTGGAAAGCACAATTTCGCTATTAAACAATATGCCTCCGGTGGATCCAATTTTCAAGCAATGATCTCATTACAGAGCGATTGGCCGTGGTCTGGTAATGATCAGCAATTATCCCACAAATATCCAGAACGGCCTTCAGTTGCAATGGTCAGCTTGTTCAATTGAAGATTAATGACACCTGCTCGTGTTTGATTTCCATTTTATAGAATTAAGGTGGGAAGGAAAAGAAAGAAGAATGTGGTGTAAAAACATAAACTTTTTAAAGTTAATTTTAATACTATTTAAGTTTTTATACAATTCTGTTGAAAAATGTTTACATTTTAGTAGCCAATGCTTCCTCTAGAAATTGTTTTAGAATCGTACAGTGTTGAATAAAGTATAAAATTACAAATCGTGTAAATACACAAAATTAGTACTTTGTACCAAAATTCAACTACTAAAAATTAAAATTTTTTTATCTTAGTAGCCTAGAAGGAAAAAATAATTTTGAAGTTTTTTATATCTCTATAATAAAGTAGGCCATGATTTATTAATCAATTACAAATTTTTCACTTTAAATGACAAAAAGTAAAGTTCTTTTTAAATGTTGATTATGGCTTTTAAATGTGGTTCAAATGATGAATACTATCACGGGCATATCAGTGATACAGTGCATGGTGCAAGGTTGTCGTGATATTTTGAAAAATTAAGACTAAAAATTCTATTCGCTTGACAAGTACTTCTCTTAATTGTATGTGTTTAGACCTTATTTTAGTACCGGGTTGTCTTCTTATTATTTACTTTATATTTCGCCATAGCCAACGATCTGAATTACTATTTTAAACAATTTATTTTTTCAAATGCACTGCATCTTATTTAAATTTTAGATTTAATTTTTGCACATTTTGTAACCTTTCTAATAAATGTAATCAATGGTACTAATCGTTTAGTTAATGGTTTTAGAATAAATTTATATTTATATAATAATAATAATGGATTTGGAATGTTAATTTAAGAAATTGACGGTAAAATACTGGAAAAATTAGAAGAAGTACTCAAATAGAAAGAATAAATTAACAAGGTATTGCAAATTTCTTAAAGAATTTTGTTCAAAAACAGGTGGATATTTTCAAAATTCAACTCAATCATTAAAAAGATAAAATATAAATAATGACAAAATTTCACAATCAAAGTTTAATGGAATATGAAGTAACAATTGCGAATTTATAGACGAAATGTAACATTTTCTTGATTATAGTATTTTTAACGCCAGTTTAATTAACAAAATTTGCTTTCACGTAAAGAAAATTTAAGTTTTGTTCTACAATAAAAACTTAAGTATACTAACTAATGAAAATGCTATTTGAAGTATTAAATTAAGGTATTTTTCTCTATTTTAGGAAATCCTCAGCACCAATGAATTTTTTTATTTATGTATTGATAACAGAAAAAACAACATTTTTCCCAAATTTATCGATTTATTGATAACCAAATAATAGAATGCTGCTAGAAGGTGTATAACTTGTATTCCAAATTCATCAAATGAGTGTCAATGTAAGGAGTAAACACCCTCACAACATGTTCTCATGATTGCTGTAAACCGGTTAAGTGGCCAGACCTATATTGCCCTAGTGTGTGATGCCGGGTTCAATAAACACTTTTATCCTATCCATCATAATCCTTCTCAAAAACGTTTAATACTTTAATACTGTATGGATAACACTAAGATTGCTAGGATCAGAAATGATGTAAGGCAGGGAGAGTTAGGGAATTACGTGGAGTGTCATATGGCTGTCCACCATACACCTAATGACATGTTTTCGTGTTTCCGATCCTTTTCATTCCTCTTGGGAACACAGAACGTTGATTAAGCTTTTCCACCTTCCTCTATTGATTGCCGTAGGTTTGATCTCTCTTCTCTCCTCCCATAGCCCTAAAGATCGCCTTAGATTGTCTTTCTCCAAGCTTGTTTCGGGCGTTCAACACGTATGTTTCCATGTGGCATCCACTAATCAATAACCATTTGATGACTTCAAATTTTATAAGTTGAACAAGTTAAACAAAAACTAATTAACAGCTGTTCTTTATGAATTAATAACATTCTTTCGGTCTAAATTACACGATTAAAACAATTTTAGTTTAATCTTCTTTATCTATCATACATACATACATCATAAATTATAGTTCTGTCTCGATGTATTTAGATTTTATTACTTTTAATAGTAAAACCGTTAATAGTTATTTAAACAACGTGTAGGAAAAATGATCCATAATTAAAGTCGAGTAGAGATACGAGTGTTAATTTATGTGTTTTTCCAACCAGTTTTTTTTACAAGAATTTATACAATTCACATATTTATTAGCTATCCTTCGGCGAAATATTAAGTAAAGCATAAGAAGTCAACCCAGTATTAAATTAAGGTCTAAACACATACAATTAGGGAAAGAACTTCTCAAGCGAATAGAACTTTCGGTCTAAATTGTTCAAAATATTACGACAACCTTGCACTGTATCACTGATATTCCTGTGATAGCACTCATCATTTGAACCACATATAAAAGCCATTTACGACATTTGTAATTGTCTGCGGGTATTCAAATATACTTTATTAAACACAATTTTTTATAAAACAATTTCTAGAGGAAGCATTGCCTACTAAAATGTAAACATTTTTCTACAGAATTGTATAAAAAACATAAATTACTTCCAAGACGTGCTTACTCTCATGTAATAACAACATTAATAACTAAAGAAATTTATTTAATTAAAAATTATGAAACTGTAAATTATCGATTAATAAAATAATAAACAAAATAAAAAAAAACAAATTAATCGCAAATCTCAAATATGTAAAAACAAAAGAATCGCGAAATATTGAATAAACTTTCCCAGGCAAAGTGCTGAGAAATGGAAGAGAGCGTCGCTTTGCTCTCTTCGCAAAGCTCTATAACAGAGCTTTTGATCTGTAGTGTGTTAGTTTTTGCTGGATTGGTATTATTTAACTGTTTCGTAAGATTATTTTTACTTTTTTTGTGCTTATTCTTTGGTGGCTCTCTTTTACGATCTTGTCTTTTGCATGCTCTCGACTTGCTGCTGCTCATGATTATCACCGTTTCCCTTTTGAATCGCTTTTCGTGCTATACATCTGTTTCTTTGCGCGCGCTTTCGTGTTGGGGTCCGAGTTCAAGTTACGAGCTTTTTCGCATTTTGTTGCGAGTTGCCGTCGAGGAAAGATCGATCGTCGCGAGTTTTTTTGCGAAAAAAATTGATATTTTTTTCAATTTATCCAGTGGCAAAGTTGGTAGACAGTTGTGCCTTTTGTCCACATCTCGTACACTCAGAGTTCGGATTAATATACATACGATCGTTTGTGATCTCGTGTGATCTTTGTTTTTTCTTTTCGGGTAGAGAAGAGTGGCGCAAAAAGAAAGATATTGAAAACGGGTCTTTCTTGGGCGACTTTGCCGCCTTCAACAAAGTGATCTTTGTGTGTCGCGCGTTTTATACCTCGGAAAGTTCATCCGTCTGGAGCACTTACATTTATATTTTCCTCTCGTATCGATTGGCGAATAGATCGCAATTTGGATCGCAGTGATCGCTGAAATGTTCAAGTGAAAAAAAAGAAAAACAAAATTATCTGCGCGCGGCTTACTTGTTGTAAATAAAATAATTGGTGAAATTATACCTGGAAACGAATTTCAAATTGGCCGTACATTTGAGAAGAGATCTCTTCGTGGTGCTGTTGTTGTTGGTGTTATTGCAATATAAAACAAAATACGGAATGAAAATATATGTACGAAAATAAATACATAACAGTTTTAGTGGATGATGATCATGGTGAACGATCTCTGTGAAATTTAATCAGCAGAAATTCTTGCAATTTGTGCTTTGTGGTGTTTGTGTGCTGTGTTTATTCGTTGTTCTTTAGTGTTTTGTTTTTTTTTTTCATTCGTTAAAAATAAAGTTGTGTTGCAAAATTAATTCTGGTGAAAATTGTCACCGAATTCTTCTGATCGTGTTTCTTTCAAGAGATCTCCCCAGATCCATGACTGAATTCTTTCCACTCTAAAAGTGGCGATTTTAATTACCTCAAAAGCAGCGGATTCTTTTTCTCCTCTTTTGTTTTTTTTTTCGTGTGTTCTTTTGGGATTATTATTAGTATAACTGCACACATATCGACCGATTCAACGCTTAATTTGCTGCTGTGCTGCTGTTGGTTCGAAAGAGGAGAACTATACACAAAGTATCAAACTCTTGGATTGGGACAGACACTGACCACCAATTTAGCCACTCCACACAAAGGTAAGACCCAATGGAAATTATTAATCATTTCTACGTGCTCTGCACCAAGATTATGGGATTTGTTGGTTGGTCTCTTTTTAATAAATTAAATTCAATTTTAAACGCTGATATGGAAATTAATTTAGGTCTTTGTTCATAAATTTTAATTAATACGTACGCCACAGTTTCTTACTGTAGAATGTGCGCCAGCTAGTCGTTGAACTTGCAATCATTTAATTTATGATCCAAGTCACCGCCGAGATCAATTTTGTTTTTTTTTCATTCAGTTTTTGTCAGAGTTTATTGATTAAATATGCATTTTTATGTGACATATTTTTTTTGCTGAATATCCAATTCTTTGATTAAGTTTAGAGCTTTTTGCCAACATTTTGATAAATAAAAATCATTTAATGAATAATAATTTAAATTATGTTCTGTGAACTTTCTGCCTTTCATTTTGAAAGGATTTTATATTAAATGTCTTTTTTTTGTATTTGTTTAGTATGCATTTTTTGTTCTATAATTTTTGTTAAATATAAAAGTCTTAGATTGTTTTAAAAGTTTTAAGAATTTTTTGGTCTGAAAGCTTGAACTTGAAAGTTTTAATTTATGATCCAAGTCACCTCAAAATTAAATTTTTATTTTTTTTTATTTTTCTTAATCAATTCGTTGAATATGGGTTTTTTAAAATTTTGTGTTATATTGGGTTCATGTTTAACTGAAAAGTTCTCGATTGAATTTAGAGTTTTTTTTTGCAAAAGTTCAAAATTTATAAAATGTACTAAAATACTATTTTTTCCAGTTTTTTTTCGAAAAATTTAAAATGATAGCTTTATTGACATTAAAGCTTTGTCTTAAGTGTGTTAGTTACTTTATTTGTACATTTTGTACAGCGATGTTTTATTCTTACCTCATATTTTGTTATATATTACAATTAAAAATGTGAATTTAAAAACTTGTATAGAAAACTGATTAGAAAACAGATTATTAAACGCTCTTATCTTTTAGTATTTCATTCGTGTTTGAATATTATCTGCTTTTCGACATGTTCTAGGTTTTTCTTTTCAATACCTGGGAGGTTTTTCTCTATTTTCGCAACGAATTTTCCATACGGTTTAGGTTATTATCGATAGGATACGGTGAAAATTTATTTCAGTAATATCCTAAACAAAAACAAAGGAATATATTTCAATACTTTATTTTCTTTCTCCGATTTTAGTTAAATACAATGAAATGATCATGTAAAGTGTTTAGAAGTAATTTGATCAGCAGATAAAGCGTTACACTGAAGATAAACAACAAAATTGTGGAGATGCCAAGAATTGAAAAATATTTCATTTTTATGAAATTTATATATAAAATAAATGTTTTGTATTATGTAAATTGAAGATGTAAGACTTTTAATCACATAAACATGGTATTATGATGTAAAATTTAATGTACAGGTGGTAAAAAGTATATTTTAAAATTTAGTTTGGGCCATTCATATTTTACCTCATATTTCATTAATTACTTAGTTTTTCCTAGTAAAAATAATTGGACTGTGTTCTAATTACACCCATACTTCGTTTGTACTACCAAAAGTATAATGATATAGTCTGAAAATGAAGATATATTTGAAATAATCTAAAATAGGAACTTGTTCTCTTACTTGAAGGGAAGGAACAGTTTAACCGTGTATGTTGTTGTTGTAAAGTTTGGGAACAGAGCTGAGGAACTTACGGAAACGGCACCCTGTGAGGAACACGGAGAGTCTTAATCTTAACTAACAACTGACATTTCATTGACTATGTATTATTAGTAAATTAATAGCACCTACACTGGTTGAAGAACAGATTCATACATTCTGACGCTTCCAGGATTCGGACCCTTGCTCTCTAAGGAGGCAGTTGAGTGCGGAAAAATTACCACATTTTAAAAGTTATCAATTCTCTTTTAAAGATTTGAAGTTTTTTTTATCAAAAACTTCCTCTTAAAGTTTTTGTTACCAAAAGTGCTATTAGATAACGTAATGCATGTTTTTTAAATATTTTTTTTTCTATTTAAATATAAACCGTAATGTACGAGTAGTCGTAATATTTGGTGGTTTTAAGCAATTATAAAATTATGTGAGGTAATAGTTTGTTTTTTGATAATATTTTCGTTTTAATTAATTAATAGCAATTATGTACTAATATTTCAAAGATGATTATGTTTGAAGGTTTTGAAATTGTTTTAGTAAGGTAACAAGGCTGTCAAAAGCACGAGTCACTGAATGTTTTTTTTATCTAATCCCACTATAATTTTATATTAATAGCATAAACATTATTGATGTCATCATCTTTAAGTAGTTTTCCAAACAGTGGCTCATTATCATTATTCAAATGAATTAAGAGATTTTTTTAAAATTTACTTTATCAAGGTAATATTTATTTTATTGCAAAATTAATCATTTACATAGTTTAGGTGTTTGGAAGAGTAATTATGATAGTTATTTATGTTAGGAATGTGTGAATTAATGAATTTTTTACGTAAAAGTGCGTAATATGTGACTTTTTTACTAATAAAAATATATGCTGATTTTTTAATATTGAAAAGAAGAAATTCAAATATTTCAAACAAATCTGGCTCAATGTCAAAGTTTATAAGACACTTTTTGCACAGAAATGTCTCTTTATTATTCAGATTTTGCCATGCGACCGTTTGCAAGTAAAATATGTTTAAAATCATGGTAAAATTACCCTTTACTGGTAGAATATTCCCGAAGCATGGTCATATGGAAGGCCTATGTTTGATGACAACTCACTTTGTAAAAAGTGAAATTTGTAACAAATGAGTTTTCTTTTATAATTTTAGTTATTTTATGCTATAGAAAATTTAAAAAATTAAAAACTAAAAGTGTGTGTTTAATTCAAAATTTCGAGTTGTCAAATTTAGGCCTTTCATCTGACCATGCTTCGGAAATGTACTACTTTCGTTTTTATTAGACTAAAATTTGAAATCGTTTTTTTTTTATTTTTAAGGGGATTTAAAAAAATATGTCTTGCTGAAATGTAAAATCTGAGTTTTAACTCAGATCTATGATAAATTCCTTTTTCTTTTTTAAATGAAGTTTAATATAACATTTTTGATTTTAAATACAAATTGATACAAAAAATAGTATTTTTTTCAAACAGTATAAAAGTGTTTTTAGAAAAATTAAAAACTTTTAAAATTTTTTAGATTAAAGTTTGCCATTTTTTGATGAAACCTTAATAAGAAAAAGCAATAAAAAATTAATTTTTTTGGTTTAGTTTCATTATAAATAAATTAAAACATAAATTAAACATTACAATAAAAGAAAACGTGATTAAAATAATATACTGTTTAAACTAACAAATAGCATAATCGTCAAAGAGTAATATAATGTTAAAAAAACATTTAATGGTTTAAAAACATAAAACGTCAAATTTGTCAAAATAACGCCCTCGTCAGTCATAGTAATGTAATATTTACCTATCAAAATCTAGAGAAAAAAGATAATTGAACTTCCTTGTTGTATTAAACAATTAAGAATTTTAGACTGATTACCTAATAAAAAGTAATTAATTAAAGTTTTTTTTGTTCATTTTCAAAGTTATGAAAAAACAAAAGCCAAAAAATAAATGTTTTTAGCTCGCCTACTTTAATAGATGGTAATAAATATCTAACCAATAAATTGAACAATAGACAATATTAATATCATTTTTATAAATAATTTAAAAATTCAAAATGAACTTGGATAACCTTTAACTGAAAAATATTAATTAAAATTTATTTATTAGTTATTTTTTATCATTTACAAATGATTAAAAACATTTTTATACAAATATGCAAAAAATTTGTGTTTTTGTGTGTTTGCCAGAAAAATGTAAAAAAATATCATAAAAATTAGTCAACATTAATTTTTATGGGCAAAAAATTTTAAATGATCAGATGAAATTAAAAATTATTTCAATAATTAAAAATCCAAAAAAAATCCCAAATATTATGGGAATTTTTGAAGACAAATTTTACAGTTCTTCCAATTAGCAGACCTGTCTCTAATCATCGTAGGGGATCGCTAATAAGAGTAAGAATTTCAGGAACACACATGTGTGTGCCTAGGAAGAATGCCATTCAGTCTGACAGGGTAATTTCGTGTCCAAATCCAGCACTTCTTAATTTACCAATATCTAATTTTAAATCTCTCAGAGGTCTGGACAAGTTTTTTCCCCTCTGATTTGTTGTTTGTATATCTCTCGAATATGTAATTGTCGATACGAAAAAACGAGGTATGTGAGCACAAAAAGAGCCCGATTGGAATATTTAAATCAATTTTTTCCAACCTCAGTCTCTTTTATTCGGTAATTAATTAATTTATTTGGATTTCTTGGGATTTGGATTGAGTAAAAATGTTTCCAGAGAGGGCAAAAGATGAATAAGAAAAAAAAAACTGGTGTATTTCATGTGGATTTTCTCTTTTCCATCGCGAAATATCATTGTTTCTTTTCTGTCTAATTGTGTCTGGATGATGACGAAGTCTTCAGCCATATTTCATCTAATGTAATATAATAAATTCGCAGCCCCGCGAGTCGTCGAGACTTGAGAGTTCGTCGTTTGGAGCGAAAATTAAAGTTATTTAACACTGCAAACAGACTGGCTTGGATCGAGTTGCGCGCGCGCTCCCCGAAAACCGGAATCTCAGTTGGCAGTTCTTTTCGCTTATGTTTTTTTCTGCACCACCATCTTTCGATTCGCGAACAGAGAGCCCAAATCCATCAGTCACGATCTGTGGCAAATTTATGGGTTCAACAATCTTCCTCTGGCAACAGGCCAAGAGCTCAGAAAGAAGCTAAACCTTTTGACGAGTCTCTAGATAGTAGAAAACCTTTTCAACATCTAATTTATACTTCAATTTTGTTTTTTTTCTCGATAACTTCCTATCGATAAATTATTTTGCATTAAAAGTCATGGCGAAAACGGAACATTTCCAGACCCCAGCTGATTTATGAGGGCTGTCAGCGTGTGTGGAAATGGAATAACGATTTTTAATCCAAATTCAGACAAATAAATTTAAATTAAATTAGGTTTTTGTTACGCAATATTTTCAAACCATTTTTTCGGTTTATTAATCAAGTCTCGGGTTGATTTGTTCAAGTTTTCCCACGAAGCTACAATTCAAACAGACTGATTGATTTTATAGACTATTGATCTCGTTTTTATGCGCTGCTTGAACTTTTCAAACGACTGATAAGAAGTCTAGTCGATTTTAGGCGTTTAAGGATATGAATTTTTACTTAAAAATCAATGGAAATTTGTAAAACATTATTCATTTTTGGTTAAAGTGTTTAAGGTCGACCTTTTATAGGTTAGACACGCTTTTCACGTGACGTCACCATCTACGCAAAATAACCTTTAGGAAATGTATTCAATTTTAAAACAATTAAAATTAGAATGTAAAAGTTTAAAGTTTGTTTTTTTCTTTTAATATTACAGTATTAAACATAATAATCATTAATCTTAGAGGCGATTTATTATTTTAATATTAAAAAGATTTTTTTAAATGTAACTTGTTTACCTTTTTATTTATGAAAAGTTCTAAGTATGACGTACAAAACATTAATTTTATAGATTATTGTCTAGACTAGAGAATCCTATAATTAACATATTTGACTTGCTAATTATGAAAATTAGGTTCATAATACAAATTTGGATTTTTTACACATGTTATTTCTAAATTTGGAAATTAAAATATATTTGTAAAAGATAAAAAAAGAAACGTGTCATTATAAGAATAACCTGTTGACACTTAAAATTAGAATTTTCAAAGGGCATCGTTAAATTAAACAAATAAGGTTAAAACCATAAATGTCTTAAAAGGCTTATTAAGATGTATGATGGTGTTAAATTTGGAATTAATTAAATTTAAATTGTAGCGTATATCTAGTTATCTAGTAGTATAAATATATAAATTGAAATATTTATATTTTAAAATTTGACTAGATTTATTAAGTTCAAATTACTGTTGATTTTACAATTTATTTTTTTGATTAGTTTTTATAATTCCTACTTATGATGTACCTAGTCTAGTCCTATAAGGCCCTAGTGTGCGGTACCATTTTAATCCTCATTTTCTTCGAAATTCTTTCAACTTTATCGAAAGCAATAACCGATGCAATAATTTTCATTTGAACAATATATTTAGACCCTGAAATTTGTTCAGTTAAAGTCGTTTTTATTGCACAAGCGCTTTTTTTATTATTAAAGTGTGACCTCCGTAAAAGAAATTCATTAAATTTATATGGTCGTCAGTTGTGAAGGGCGTGGCTTACTTGTAATTTGCATGTATTAACGATTTTTTAAAAATTTTATTTGGAAAATCACCTATTGAAAGTTTTTGAACTACGTCTTGAGGCTATGAGTAAGAGAGGGATGCAAAATATTTCAAATTTTTAATTTAGAGCCACTTAACAAACTTTAAAAAAAATAACTATCTATAACTAACTATATATATATAGCAAAAAGACAGCTAATAATTATTGGAACAGACCAACATACGTTTCTGCAAAAATTCAAAAAATTTTAAGGATTTTTGTGTTAATTTATTCAAAAAGGCATACAATTTTGTATAAAACACGGTTGGTAAGCATTATTAAGCAAACTTCTAATAAATGATCGCTACATTCGTGACTTTACAGAACCCCTGTGTTTAAAAATGCCTATCGAGTTGTATAAATAACTATTATATATGATTAGCGGATCCCATTACCAACAATTTCAAAATGTTTGAATTTGTGACATCATTGACTGCACTGTCATTCATTGTTTTAGAAGCATTAAACATTAATCCGACTTGAATAGAAGACTGGACACATGTTTATCGTCATTTAGATTCTATATTATACTGAATTTAACACTATTTAATTAAAATTTCAATACTTTTTGTAGCTAATTAGGAGTAAGAAAATTTTAACGATTATTTTTGGTGCAAAATAGTGGATATTTAGCAAATTTCAATCAAAGAATATTGTCTCAGGTGATTATTGCAGGTAATTAGTCACTTTAAAAGCCTTTTGACGAAATAATCAAATCAAAACAATTAATGACAGCACACCCAAGATTACAACTTTATTTTTAATTTGCTTTGTTTCACTTGACTTAATTCAATTTCGAACAATTCAAAAGATTAATTTATGATTTTAGCAACAAGTGCAAAAACCTATCACTTTTATTACACGTGCATAATTATTAACTAGTAATAAATTTAGAATTGAAAACAATACAATTATTTTCTACCTCCACTTTTAAGCATAAAAATTGATTCTTATTATTTTCAATTACTTTTGCTATAGGTGTAAGTGAAAATAGTAATTTTCTTATCTTTATTATATATTTTAATTTCCGCCCTAAGGTTCTGCAAGCCTCGTTATTGGCTATTGGAATGAATTTTCGCAGAAAAATAGCTTGTAAAAATTCGGTATATAATTGACCGCAGTTTTCTTTTGGGTGATCTTCTGCTTATATTTTTGTCGGAATTGACTGGTCTCTGTGTGATCCGTCATCATGGGACAAGGCCATGAGAAGAGGGTTTTACACAATATAAACCGAAAGCAAAGGCCGTTGGAAGAAGATCCAATAACAACAACAGAATAAATCAATTTGAAATGGAAATAAACTGTTTTGATTATCAATTTAAAACCGTAATTTAAAAGTGTTGGTAATGGCTTTTTAATTTATGTATTAATTTAATAATACTACATGGCGATCCTCGAACAAATCCTAAAACCATAAAAGCGCCAATTTTGTTTTATATCCGCGCTTAACACGATCGATGAGGTGAAAAATGAAATAAAAAACAAAAGGTAATGTCGGAAACGTAAAATAATTATTCTTCTTCTGTTTTTTTATTATTATTTAATTGCTAGCTTAGTTGTTTCGTTGCATGGAAAATAATTAACTTTTTCTGCAAGACAAGAAAATAAATTCGCATCTCGGAAGTGAAGAGAGGAGGAGACGGCTGCTTTAATTTGAATGCAATTTTCCAAATACCAGAAAGAAATCAAAGGTATTATCGATCAATCGATTGAGATCACTTTTCTCTTTCTCTCGATCGAACGCGATCGAGACTTTTGTGGTTCGATTGAATAAACACGATCATTTCTTTTTTTTTTCATTTGTTGTGGTCTTCTTTTTTTACTTTATTTCATTCTGTATATCTGTTTGTGTGTTGAGATAAGACAAGAAAGAAAAAAGAAGCAGAGTGTGGAAGCTGCGATCTTCAACAAGTCCCGCATTGCAGATACGCAAAAGAAGAAAAACTGGGTTACTGCAATTCAGTTTCATTCAAATTGTCTTATTTACAGTTTATCGATACACTTATGTGTTTAACATAATCTAAATACACTGCGCGTTGCTCTTCTGTTTTTTCTGCTGCTCTTCCATGGCTTGCTTTGGCTAATATTATATGCAATCTCTACCCGTAATTGGATTCCATATTATTATGGCGCTGCGGCTGCTTCTTTCTGCTGTTGCTCATAAAATAAGTGTTATAGTTAACAGTGACTTGACTCTCTTTTTCTAAGCCCCCCTTGTTGTTGGAGAGGAAATGAGGAGAAGATCTATCGTATTTGGATTATTCAGCTTATCGCCACCAATACCGACAATCGTAATCGCTATTTAATTTGCCAATTGCTGAAAGAAATTCATCTACTAATTGTCCATAACTAAACTAGAAGCCAGTTTCGCTTCGCTTCTATTTCATGAATATTGATATGATCGTGAAAACTGTTTATTTATCAATGTACTTGAATTTTATTAATAATTTAAAATTGTTTAAATTTGAAAAATGAAATTTCTATTCAAATGATTAAGAAATTAATACCGTGAACTGGTTTATGTTTATAATATTAGAATATATTTCAATTTGTAATATTTAATTATGGTAATAGTATAAAAAACGTTGAGTAGTGAAATACTTTGCCAATGAAGTGAAAAAATTTAGTCACCCCTAATTTTTTATCCCTTTTTTGGGAAAAAGAGCTATTTTTTTATTAGATTTTTTAAACATTAAAAAATACATATACAAAAAAACACACTCGTTAGTGTAAAGGGTAAGCTACTCCTAATAAAATTCTTTTACACAATGCAATGTTTAAAGACGTTTTAATCAGAAATAATTGGCCCGATTGCAATCAAAGTTTGAGGGCATTTTAGTTATATTTTTTACATCCCTAAATGTTAAAGTTATATAAGTTATATAAATAATAATACAATAGCCACAACGCAACGGTTCATTTTCCATTCAATCATATTTTCATCGGCACGGACAGAATATTTCGTAAAAATAATGAAAATTGCAAGATGGAATTTTTTCGGGTCAGCAAGTTAAATATAAAAGATTTTCAATATTACGAGCTAAGTGAGTTAGTTTGAATTGTTAGTTATTTCCAGGCCTTAAAACTATATATATTGTTTATTTCAAAATTGTACTTGTCTATAGTCCTTACATACAGAAACATGATCATTGCTCAATTTGTAAGCTTTTGTTTTGTTCTTTTAATCAAATATTGTACTTGACATAAGAAATGTAAAGAAAAAGCTAAAAAAAATCTATGACAGAACAAATAAAAAATCATAAAATTAGTTATGAAAGAGATTTATGATTTTCTAAAAATATATAAATAGTAAATAATTAATTTACAACAAAATAACTATTGCAAGATATCATTTTCTTATTAAGTAATAAATCATTAATAATTTTATTGATTTGAATTTGGGACAGAAGAAATCGATTTCAAAATTCATTTATTGAGTCAATAATATTTTCTCAATATTCACTTACAAATCGGTTTCTTATACACCAGTAAAATATGTAATCACTTATTTTTTATCTCGAATTGTTCAATAAAAAATACTTTGAATTAAATTATCGATTTGAAATTGAAATGACACGAAATGAAAGTGTTACAAATATCATTATTAGTCCAAATCAGCCGAATATAAATTGATAATAAGATGTAAAAGTGACTTGAACGGCATTTTTAGGCAATTTTACATACAATTAAGTCTATTTTACAGTATTTTTTCAATGTAATTTGATTCATTTTCTCTAATAATTAAAACAAAAATATGAAAGTGATTTTACTAATGAAATTTGATTGAATTTTAGGTGAAATATCATTATAAGGAATGATTAGGAAAACCCTAAAGTATGATTTGATTTTTATTTTCTTATTTGTTAAATTGTGAATTTAAATAAAGCTTTATATATTATTAGTATGGTGTATTGAAAAGGAAATTGGTTTAAGCTTATAGTAGTCATAAAATATAAATTATGTTTTTGAATAAATTAAACTTCAATTTCATTTTACAATAGAGTGGGGGCATCGTTTAAGAATTTGTGCATTTCATTCAGATGAAATTCATATTACAGTACTAATACTTCTAGGATCGTGAGAAACGGACATGAAAATGAGGGTGCACAGATCAACTTAGTGAGAATTTGGGTGGCTTAATCAAAATGGCGCCATCATAGTTTATTTGAGTTTCTAATTGAGCAGGACATATTTTAAATACTAATAGCTTTATATTACTTTAAATGGAAATTTATTTTACATAAATTAAAGCAAACAAATGCTTCATGTCACAATAAAATAGGCAATTGCCTTATGATCAAGTGGTTAAGAGGAATTCCAATCGTTAACGATAACTTTACAAGTAAAAAAACATTTGTGAAACATGTCAATTTTTAAATTTTCCTTGTAAATAATGAAATTTAATGTGAAATTGTAAAAATTTCAGTGCTCATGAGTGGAGTACAAAAGTCTTGCTCGGGTGTAAAGTCCTGTTTTTTTACTTGGAAACGATGAAACACTCGCCTTCGGCTCGAATGTTTCACACTCGCTTCACTTGTTAAAAACAGTTGACTTTACACCCTTGTAGCATATATAACTATTTTTTTAGAAGTGAAAAAAACACAAATTATCATCTTACTTAAAAAGTATTACGAAGCTCGAACCTTTAAAAGAACTTACTTTTCGATATGGGGTTTTAAATGTACTTTAATTACGATTTATGATTACAACAAATGGTATTGTTTAGACCACGATCAATGATCATTATTAAAATCGCAGGCCTTTTCAAACTAATCATTAGACTCACGATTTTATACCATCCCAAATGATTAGAAAAGACTGACCTTTTTTTAAATAAACTATTAAATTACTAGTGATTAAAATGTCTTTGACAGCTCAAATATATTACTGTAATATCATTTTGTAACCAAACAGAATAAAATTGACAACACAGACACTTTTAAAGATCGATTTAATAGAATTTGATTAATTATTGAACATTTGTTTTGAATACCATTTTGTTCTACTTCAAACTTTCTAATTCAGATTAGAAAACAAGTCAACATATTATAGAGAGATTATTTATTATAATGAGTTTAATATTTAAATAGACTAGATTTTTCGAAAGTCATTCATTTTTCGATACAAAAATATAAACTGTTTTTACTAAAAAAATAGAATATTTTGAAGGCATTTTCAATTTAAAATATCAAGCACATAAAGAACTCTAATTTTATTTATTAGAGTTCTTTTTGCTCGTTTGTGAAAAAAAATTGATTGTATAAATTAATAGCATTTTGCAAAACGAAATAATTGAATTGATTGACCCAATTCAATTGCGTTAAATCAATATTTGAAGAGCTTTTCATAAGCTTTGCATTGAAATCGAAAAAAACTGTAACAACTTTAACGCTTGGCCAAAGTTTTGACATCCTTGTTTGTAAAACCGAAAAATATTCAATCAAAAATGTTTGGCCAGGTGTTGTAATTCCATTTGAATCATCCGCATATTTTTAATTGATTACACAGACAGGTGTTTTCGCAAATAACCGCACATTTGCTGTGTTTAGTAATGCTTTTTAAGCAGTGAAGGATATTGATTGGGTGCAATTTTTAAAACAAATACGCTCGTATTTGGCAAAACTTCCATTTTGCAAAAAGAAATTCCGCAAAACAATTCAATTTCTGTGCGTTTTTTGTGCTGGCTCTTATTATTAAATACGGTAGTTTTCAGTGTTCAGGTGGTGGTTTACGAGAGATTCCAACCTGTTCGATCACTCATGACTCAACCGAATGGATTTTTGCAATTAGTCGACAGCCCGCGCGATACGTCAGCGCAAAATTAAATATGTATAAATATAATCAAAATGCAGAAAAACCGATCGCAAATAAAACGAGACATTTCGCAATGAATGTAGTTTTTTGTGCCGAGAGATAGACTCAGACTCCAAATAGTGGTGTTTCACCTGAATTTGGATTTTCGGAACTGCGCGATCAAGTTCCATGAAGCCATTCATTGGTCATATTGGGGTGTTGGACTTTCGTGGTGTGTCGTGCAAAACCACACCAACAGCAACCAACAAACCTGATCGTACTTTGTGGAATTTCTAGACAACGACAAAAACCGTTTTTCAATGCCGCTGACAGAACGTACTTTTTTCGCCACGATCGATCGATCGCCAATTTAACACGCCACTTTTTTGCGCCCCGGTCTGTTCGATAATTACCTATTTAATTGTGACATAATATATATGTATTTTGTAATATGAACTTTCTTATCTATTAAAACCAAATTGATTGATAAGCAAAAGAATAAAGCTTTATAAGTCATTTAAAACTAGATAATTAGTCATTTCTCAGTACAAAATTACAAAAGTTTGTCCAAGTAAAAGCTGTTTGAAAATACCTTATTTATTTTAGATTCTTGATATTATTATTAAGGTGTAATGAAATAGGTGATTTGTATTTAATAAATGTATTAAGCGATTTACAATATTTGACAATAATTACAATACAGTATGGATTATGGATCAATTATTTGAACTATTGAACTTTGATTTACCACCCTAGTGTGTGGTGCTGAATGAATGCTCGACAATGGCCAAATAGTTATTTGTGCTACAAGGTGTAAAGTCAATTGTTTTTTAACGAGTGAAACGAGTGTGAAACATTCGAGCCGAAGGCGACTGTTTCAGCGTTTCAACGGTTTTTGCACTCCACTCATGCACTGAATTTTTTACAATTTCAATTTAAATCTCATTATTTACAAGGAAAATTAAAACATAGACATGTTTCACAAATGTTTCAAATGAAATCTTAACTTATAAAATGACCGTTAACGTTTGGAATTCCTCTTAACTACTTGGTCATAAGGCAAATGCCTAATTTATTGTGACATGGAACATTTGTTTGCTTTAATTTATATAAAAAAATTCTATTTAAAGCAATATAAACCTATTAATATAATTTACTTACATTATCGTTATACAGATTTAATAAAGGGTTTAGCTACCATTTAATTCTATTCAAATCTAATATTCATAATAAAACATAAGGCCATTTAAAGCATCACTATCTTGAAAAATCATTAGACTTCTTAATTTTTAAATTTTATTGACTTAACAAATAATAATCTTTCTATTTATTAGCAAAAAAGTAAAGTTTGCATTGCAAAATTAAGATGATTATCTTTCTTTTTACGTATATAGTTTTTGGTTTTTACATGGAAGAAAATGCATTATTTTATATTTTTTTTATATTAAAGAATCAAATTTTTATTTACAATCGATAAACATGTACTAAAATACACCAAGAAGATTACGACAATAACATTGATTTAATAAATTAATTGTTAAAATAAAAATGTCATAAGAAAAAAACAATATTCGAAAATAATAACCCAAATTTGAATTATTCTATAAAATCAGTCACTTTTGTCACGTAAGTTATTATCAAACACCCCTTGAAATAATTATGGACAAAGAAGATTGAGTTTGTGGAGTGACCCGATATCCGAAGAAAGAAAATCAGAAGTAGTAAAATAACCAGTAGTATTATGGTCTATACTGGTAGTATGGAAAAAAGAGAAGAAGACACGGTATTTTTCCGAGTCGTGAATGAAACCCGTTTGGATTCAATGCTCTTTCGTGTTTGATCCAGGTATTTCTCTCTCGATCTCCATCTCTCCCTCGTTTGGCCAATTGCTGGCAATTGCTATGCAGATCCAATTATTGTTTTCAGAGGTCTTTTGACCGACTCCCAGAAATTTGAAAGGTGTATAATTATCGAAAAGTATTTTACTTTTCGTGGCCCTCGATTTGTTCTGACGCTAGATTGGATTCAATTGGAGTTGGAATTGGAATGGATTGTGGTGGTTGGTGATAGACAAGCAAATTACAGAATGCCATATATTAAACCATAAAATGGAAACAAATAATATGAAATAGACAACCTTTTGCAAATATTATTCGGTTCTAATCAGTTTGCGTCGCTTCAAAGAGGAAATGTTGTAGGTTTGGTCTATTTTTCTGGCAATTAAACTTTTTTATTTTCTTAGAATATTCTATGAACAAACACTGCAAATAATTTGAAGGTTACATCTTTTATTGCTTTATAATACCATAAATTGTGAAACAGTTGTTTATACAAAAACGTCGATAAGATGAGGCATTACTCAATAACGTAGCAAGAGTTTTAAATAAAGGCCGAGTGTTTAATAATGTTTATGCATTTTTGTAGCTTAAAATTGATATTATGACACTCAAATATGTTCTGCCAAAGTCGTTATTATAGCAAAAGTGCTTCAAAAAATTCTTTAAAGCACGCAAGCTTTTTCTTTATTTTTAAAGTGTGACCTCCGTAAAAGAAATCGATTAAATTTATATGGTCGTTTTGACGCCCTTAACTGTATTTTGTTAGTGTTTTTTAAAAAATAAGCCACCTATCGGAGAACTCATGAATTACGTTTATTCGTGGTTTATCATAGAGGCCGCACCACGTATATTTACAAGAATTCGATGAATTTTTATGTTAATTTATTTAAAATTGCATAAATTTTGTATAAAACACGATCGATAAGCATTATTAAACACTCGTGTTTTACTCGTATACAATTTTATGTGTTTTTAAACATATTAACACAAAAATATAAAAATTTCATTTCCTTTGTACCAAACACTAAATTTAGAAGAAAAGCTTTTTCATAAATCGCTATTGATTTCTCCGGCACAACAATATTATTTTGATTATATTTTTCAGTGAAGTTTATGTTTCTATTTCATTTTAATTAATTTAATGAAAATCGATCACAGATGTTACACTTCAAACAAAAAGCACAAGTGTTTTAAAGAATTCTATAAAGCTGTATATGACACTAGAATTTGTTATGTCAAAGATATTTTTATAGCACAAGTGCTTTAAAAATTTATTAAAGCTCTAGTGCTTTTCCATCATTATTAAAGTGTGACCCCCGTAAAAGAAATCCAACAAATTTACATGGATGTCAGTTTTGTTGTACATGGTTTAACGGTAATATTTTGATTGAAATGCCGATATTGATTTCTCTTTCAATTTGAATTGAACTTATTGATTGAAAGGCCAACGTAATATTTTCTATGTGTAGGTAAGAGAAACAAGATATAGCTTTCTCANTATTAAAGTGTGACCCCCGTAAAAGAAATCCAACAAATTTACATGGATGTCAGTTTTGTTGTACATGGTTTAACGGTAATATTTTGATTGAAATGCCGATATTGATTTCTCTTTCAATTTGAATTGAACTTATTGATTGAAAGGCCAACGTAATATTTTCTATGTGTAGGTAAGAGAAACAAGATATAGCTTTCTCAATTTTCCCATGGAATTAGAAAAAGAAAGAAAAACAATCTGAAGGAAACAAAAAATTTTAAATTTGGTTTTAAGACGAATGTTCATTTTTGTTTTTTGTGTTAATTTATTTGAAAATGCATAAAATATTGTATAAAACACGGTCTGTAAGCATTATTAAATACTCGGACCTAAACTATCATGACCTAAAACAGGCGTTCTAAGCTTTGTGCAATTTCTAACTAATTTCGCAAATAAAAGTAAATATTTTTAAAGTTTATATACAAATTTATTGTCACTGTTATAATTATTGTAATAAGTTTTGCCAATTTACGTGAAACATATTATATTAAAATATATTTTAATTTGCAAATAACTATTTAGTATAAAACTAGGTTGCCTGTATAATTATTACCATTTCAACGCATTAATGAATTCATCATTATACTCAGGAAGTAAAATATTATGTTAATGTGGTCTTTAATATAAGCTAATAATAAAACGATAATAACAGCGATTAAATTGGCAAAAAAGTGGAATACTGATATTGCAAAAATCCCAATAAAACACAGCTTTCAAATACGTTAATTTGGAGGTAACAACTCAATCTGAACTTACGTAATTTGGTCAGAGTGAAGTGACCGAAGATTATTCTTTGTTGGCAAGTTCATTGCCATTCATTGTCCATAATTATTCGATTAAAATAATCTGATATTTTTTCTGTGGGGTTCTTAATCATCTTTACGATTTTTTGTTCCGAAAATTGATCGCTTCATGTTGATGAAAAGATCGGATTAATGTCTGCCTTAATTCAATAATTAAAGATATTTCAATTATTATTTTTCGAGCACAACAATGGCACACAGTCTAATTTATTCCATAGATCCATTTGTGATCATGAAACAAGCCCCTCATTTGCTGATCTCTATACTTATTAGCATAAAACGGATAATTAATGCAGATTGACTACAAATAATTGGTTTTTGAAGAAGTTTTCTGAATAAACCTGCAATTAAAGAGACAATTAATTTTCAACTACAAAAAAAACAAAAATAAAACAATCATAGCAGTCGTATAAACATTTCCGCCTACGCGATCAATTATACATTTTGCAAAATTTAGCATTTAATTACAAGATTCGCAGTGATTTGGCACGTCCTTGGCGTTATTATAATGATCAACCTAAATCATCGTCAGTCTCTAGACATGAATGACACTGAAAATCCCTATTTGATTACCGATCAAGTCATCATTGGCACATTGTGTGCGTGTGATCGTCTAGAATTCAACATGGCTGCGATTGAAGCTAAGGAAAACTGCATTGCAGTCAATTAAAAACGATCGAATAGCTATAAATCGGTCAATAATTGTTATTAGCTGATGATCATCAAGCCAACGACGCCCAACATTGCATAATATTGGTAATAACCACAATATTAACCGAAACACAACATGGAGGAAACAAAAAGCGTGTTGTTATCGAATAGAAAATGTGTGGCTTTTTCACATTTCGTGGGCGCAAAGTAATGGCCTTTTTACTGCATATAACAAAACCCAACTAGTGTTACAAAGACCGTTTTAAAGTCTCCATTTGGGGGTTTTGTTTTGCTGTCATTGCCATCTTTGATTGAGAAATTTTAATATTTTGTTTTTTCTCTCATTATGATATTAGGAAATTTATTGATTTATCGATCGTTTGTTGATCAAAACTGTAGGCAATAAGGTGTGTTAATTGGTTCTGACTATAATTTCTCTATTTAGTCTTCTAAAACCAACAAATCTTTTAAAATATTCAAATCTTCTTTCTTTTTTTTCTTCCACAAAATGGTCTCTAATAGATCGACAGCACAGCCAACTAAGAGCAATAATTTTTTTTACCGCAAAACCACTTCTCGGCTCGACCACTTCCCATTTCTCTATATACAGTGAAATTCAATTAATCTAATTGAGTGTTCAGTTAATTTTGCATGCATTTTGCTGCTTTGTTATGTGTGCTCTTTTTTTGCTTCAGACTTTAGACATTCCTCTGTCTGCAAGGTTTTTTATTACTATTATTATTAAAAGAAAAAGTCCATGTCATCCATTAGAGGAGGAGGAGAGTGGTTGGCTGGCTGGGGCAGATTAGTTTCATTTTCCATTACCATTGTTTATTGAGGAAGTGCTTAGGCTTTAGATATATTAAATACGAAGCGCACCGAATGATGACTTGGAGGGATTCGCCAACACACTTTTATCGCAATTATTTTTTATGGCTTTATTTGTTTAATGGCATTTATTTGTCTCTGCCGGTGTTTAATTCCAGGAATTCATTCTCTACTACTATCTCCATAAGACTGGGGCTTTATGGTTCTAATAAAATCATATTTGCATAGAATAAGGATTTGTCTGTCTCTTCTGTATACATTGGAATTTTATTCATATTTTTGCAATACTTTGTTAATAAATAGATGGAAATACTCATGGTAAAATGACCCTTTATTGGTAGAACATATTTTCCATCAAAATTGTCAGTTGTTTCCAGACTGTGATGTCACTTTGACATCACTTTCCAGCTTTGCGCATAATGAGTTGTTAATAAACACGTCAAAGTGACTTCTTAGTGTGAATTCTTATATTTTAAAGTTCGAAATTTACAGATTATATGGATCTTAAAAAAGTTAATTGGATTATAAGAAAGTAGTAGGTTTTATCACCATGAAAATTGGCAAAGCAGTGGAGATAGCTGGTTTTATTTTCTCATAGTTAAATCCTGTTACACGGTTTTGTAATCGTACGGAGATAAATGTTATAAAAGTGAATATCTAAACATGAAATTTACATAATATGGCAAATATAACTGAAACACAGACAAAAAGATTAAACAAGGTTTTGTTCGCAAATGGAATATTGGAAAATATTATTGAAATCATTCCAAATCAACCATACAAGTTTTCCAGGTATTTGAATTCAGTCATTTCTTTGATCATTCAATTATCAATATGGTATTTTCCACAATTTTAATAAATCCTTTCGTAATTGAATTGGAAGTTTTAATGAGTAAAAATTTCAGAGAAGATTAATCAAAGCTATTTCTGAAAAATACGAGTAAACATCATCTAATTCCTTGTAAAACATTGCTGTTATTTGAATAACTTTTGTTTTTGTTTGTTTAATTTTATTTTATTGTATTATAATAAGGTAATATTTTTTAATTACATGTCATAGTTTTATTACAAATTGTTTGATACAATTCTATTGAAAAATTTATACATTTTAGTGGCATAAACTTCCTCCATAATCACACAGTGTTTAGTTATACTTACTACTATACTACTAGAAGTATAATTTTTTTCTAGCTTAAATAGAAAATACATTTTTAATGTCTCTACAATAACGTAGATTGTGATTTATTAATGAATTTGAATTTATTCCCATCAATGTAATGTTTTTCTTAAATAAAGTTTTATTCGTATTGTTTTGCTTGCTACTGTTCTTAAATTTATGTGTTTGTAGACCATTCTAAACCGGGTTGTGTTCTAATTTCATACCTTACATTTCACAATTAAAAAGCTAACAATATGTAAATTCTATAAAATTTAGTAAAAAATCGCTGAAAAAAACACATAAGCAAACTCTCGTACCATTTATTATTACTCGTATTTAAATGTGGCCCATTTTTAACGCATTTTTGTTGCTAAAAATTGATATTATGACACTCAAATTTTATCTTCAAATTTTAAATTTAGAGCCGCTTAATAAACTTTTTAATAAAACGATTGTTTTTTATTTTTTTGGTAAAAAATACATAAAATTTTTTATAAAACACTGTCAATAAGCATTATTAAACACTCGGGCCTTCTTTAAGGCTCTCGCTGCGCTCGTGTCTTAAAACAGCCCTTGTGTTTAATAATGCCTTATCTTATCGACCTAGTTGTAGAAATAACTATGATATTTTTATATATTTGATGATGTTAATTATCATCATATTGGTATAAATGGGATGAGCTCAGAACCTAGAAGAACGCCCTTGGAGATTAGTCTTATTTATAAATACAATAAATAAATAAGGTAATTAATATCATCTACGATAATGCAGGGAGTGACTGTCAACTATACCTTCATCCTTGTAACATTTAAATGGGAAATGATAAAAATGTAGCTAAGATTATCATTCAGCACCGTACACTAGGACAGTATAGATCTTGACACAAGGATGAGTTTAATGTTATTTTTATGTAGAGTTGGTTTGAGTAGCTGGAGACATTTTCATAGTTCCTTTATTCTGTGGGGGTGTTTAATTAATAACAGCTTTGAAGTAGTTTGCAGATGTTCAGGCCAGATTTCAATAACTGTCTGTGCTGTGAGGATGGTTTTAATTAATTATTTTTCAAGGATTTTAAAACTTTTTTATTCTTGGAAGCAAAATTGACATAAACTTCAGGTCTTAACCTTTTGTACTAGATATCTTACATTATTATTCATATTTTTATTGGCTACTATAAAATTTGAATTTATTTATATTTGTTTTAAAAACCAGCCCATTCAAATATGGGTATAAAAGGTTATTAAAATATGAATAACGACATTTTTCAGACGATTTACCACGCCATGTCTTAAATTTCAATGCTGTCTTTTGAAAATAACAGAACATGAAACCGAATTCATGGAGTAGTGGTGCTTTGTCTAATTAATGAAATCCCGCGGTTACGGCCTTCTGTCCTCTCCTCTTCTGTGGAATGAATGACAAGGTACAAGGAGAAATCCCAGAGCTTTTGATTAAAACGGTGTGGTTAATCCGAAACGCTCATACTTTTAATTGAACGCGCGAGACAAAAAGAGGTCCATCACACAGTGCACATCATAAATTCGCTGTCACTTACAGTGAGTTGCGTAACTATTTCTCTCTTTTACCTTGCTTGTGTCCAAAGAGGTACGTAGGTGTGCCAAAGAGACGCTTACGAGTCTGCTGATTTACACGCTGTGCGATGCGGTGAGTCAAGAGCCGAGTGTGTATAGCATTTATTGGCGAACTTTTTGATTTCAGCAGTCCATTTCATGTCTTTTCAAGCAACAAACTTTTGAAAACCGAAGAAAAAAACAAAACGAAAGACTCAGTTGTCAAAAGCATAACAAAAACTATGAATTTCCGCAGAAAGTATTACTATGATTAAGTACATTATTTGCTTCCCATCATTTAACCCTGTTGACCTGGAGCTGGGAGGAGGTGGAGAAGAAACTGGGGAGCAGCAGAAAGGTGTTGATTGTACTTTGTGGCTTCTCCTGTGAACAATTCCATTTCACTTGTGGAACTCGGTGAATCGTAAAATGTTTCTCTCCAAAACCGCTTTGTTTAGCTTCAAACAAATCAACCAAAAAGAATTAGACGTAAGTCGAAAAAAAAACAAAAACATAAATTTTCTCATTGCTCGCTTAGCAGAGTAGGCTTTGATTGAATTAAATTCTCGACTAATTTGCACAATAACAGTATGATTTCGCAAACTCTTTTGCAAAACGGTATTGTTTCTCAAATTGACTTTGAATTTATTGGTGTTTGATAGGTTTCGGTTTTCTATACAATGCAACAATTGACTAATTCTCTATATAAAAGATTAATATACAGAAAAAACAATATGATTCGGATGAAAGGAAAAACCCAAGTGAACTTTGCGCAAAAAATTATATCACACCGTTTTTTTGCTATTATGGTTTTAAAAGCATTGTTTCGAGTTCTTTGGCATTAATTAGTCGCAATTATTGTTATGGTAAATGGGTGAAAATTGAAAACTCTTTGTCTGTTTGTCAGAGCCTGGAAAATATAATAAAAACAAAATGTGTTTGATCATAGTAGGCTGTTTGGTAGATGCGATCAAACTGAGTGTGCCTAAGTAAGGCAACTATGGCTACCATTAACCTTCAGGTGTCGACACACCGCAACATAAACACGTTTCACGGTATTTATCAGTAGTACTTCATCAAAAAGAACAACAAAAACCTCAAAGACAACAATATCATTTTGTTTTTTTTTTCATACAATATATTTTTATTAATTCTTCACCCAGGTGCTGCTGCTGCGATTAAAAACTAAAGTTTCTAATGTGTGGTGTGCTCAAGAGTCTATTTGTTGGCTCTTTGGTGTTATGGCATGGATTAAAACTGAATAAGCACGGTTAATATGGGCGCGCAAATAAATGGAAAGCGTTAAAATTGTACTCAATTATGGTTCAATTTCAATTCAACGCATTACTCGGTTAATGTTTTTGTTTTTTTTCTTCAACTCGTTCCTTCATCAGATGTTTTTTTAATCGTTTTAATAATGAGATTATTGTTGTCACTTTTTTTGTGTAGTATTGTTGTCGTCTCGAAATGAAAATGGTCCACACTGTCTCAATGGAATGGACAAATATTTACGAGCCCGACATGCTTAAGAGGTCTTTAAAGTGTCCAACAATGGACTGGATTGTGGCTTTTCGGTCCAGACGACATCACGTATGCAAATATTGAATCCGAACGAAACTATAGCGACTTTTCTTCGCCGCGTATGTTAATTGCAAATCAATTCTTTGGCCATAAAGCTTGACTTAAAGTACTATCGAGAAGACCGATGCCTTTTTTGTAGGCATTTGGATTTATTTGCAAGGTCTTTCATTGTGCAAATATTAAGAGTGTTTGTTGGATGGCAAAAAATGACAGGTAATGCCTAAATAAATAAAGCAGCTCTATATTAAATTGACCTTTGGCGTAATTTGCATTTTCCAATTTCAATTTTTGTTTTTTCTTCGCCATCTTGAAAATTACTTTGAAGATTTCCTTCCTTCTTAAAACAGATAAAAAAATTCTACAAAAAATAAGGTTTTCACTGACGAAATCACTCACGTCTGCTCCGGTGTAGCGGTATTGCATAAGTCTTGCTAGACTGGGCAGCAGCCGCCCGATTTATTTGTGGGTTTCTAAGCCACCTTAAGACAAAGTTCTTGGCCTGCTTCTCTTTTTTTTCAATGATCACTTTTCATTTAGTGAGGAAATCAGTTCAGAAGTTAATTTAAGTGAATTATATATAGAAACTTTTGAGAAATTGTTATATAATTGTGGAAGATATTGGATTTTATTTTAAAATAAGGAAGTTCGTAAAATTCAAAATCAATAAAATACCAATAACACTCCATTAATGTTTAAAATGCATTTTTGAGAGGAAATAAAAACCATATTTAATTGTTTAATTGTTTTTGACAGGCAAATTGTGGGTTTTTTATTCCATTTTATTGGCACTTATCAAAGGCATTTTTAATGCATTTTGGCTTTAAAACAAAGTGATTTTTAATTGAAAAATAATAATTGAAATTTAAAGCGGTTTTGAGTGGTACAAGGTGAAAGGAAGAAATTAAACAGGTATTTTAATGGTTTATATTGACAAAAGACAGCTTCATAAATTTTTGTTTTAATTGGTGTTTTGATGTTTTTGGGTAATTTTTATGTTTTGTTTGTTTGAAGATTTAAAAAAATAAGTTGAGTTGACAATTTTCCTTAAAATGCTTAACATTGAATCGACTTTTAATCATAATTATTTATACAACTAGGTCGATAAGTAAAGTATTATTAAACCCTTGTGTGTTTTATAATCACAACCACAATGAGTGTTATTATTAAATGATAATTATTAAACACACGTGCCTTGTGTTTAATAATTATCATCCATGTTTTATACTTAACTTTATACATTTTGTACAATTAATCAATAAAGAAATTTAAAATATTGGTTTCATTTTTAAATATGTTTTTGCTAGTAAATATATAAAAAAAATTGAATTGTTTTAAAAAAATGATAATCCTAACCTATAGTTTCTTTATTAAACAAATAACTAATAGGTAAATTATCGATTTGAATTTGAGACAATTGAAATCGATTCCAAAATTAAATTAAAATAATTGTGTCAATAATATGGACTCAGGAGTCACTTAATAAAAAATAAACATAAGTTTGTTTTATATGAGAATGAGTATAATGTGTTATCATTTTTATATCGAGTTGTTCAAAGAATATACTTTGAATAAAATCAATTTTTTTGTACTTGTTCGTGTTAATATATTATAAAATGTATAAAACACGGTCGATAAGCATTATTAAAAACACGGGCCTTCTTTAAACCAAACCCATACATATTAGATATTTTTGTTTAGATTAAAGATGTACGTATATGTATGCGCCATCACCTCCTCCTTACGTAAGGGTTTCCCTTACCTAATTTTATGAACGGTTTTGGAATGGATATATGTGCAAATGATTCGCCATTCGGCAACCGCTCACGTGGGCTGTAGAAGAAAGGGCTTAAGGGTCAGATAGTCAATTAATAAGGTAAAGGTTTCTATAAAATAAAAATATTTATATACAATTCCTAATTATTCAAATAACACAGATGTATAAGGAATTAAGTTTTTAAATCATTTTTTAGATTAGATATATAAATTGATAATACATTTGTTGAATGAATTTGTTAAAATTTTCTCCACTGATAAAATGCAACATTACGTAACAAAACCAACCTTTTTTAAAATACAATATTTTAAAATAGAGATAATTGAAAAATCATTAACATGCAAAACTAACTCAAAGAATATGTGTGACATTGGTAATTCTCAGAGCTATTATATAAATTTCTTTAAAATTATCGGTAAAGGATATCCTCTGCAGCACCTGTCTCCTATAATAACAATAATTCTAGACAATTATAGTATCAATTTCTTAAGAACTTACCGTTACTTTTGTGTTTTTATTAGCGAAACTCGATCAGTTGTATGTGTTCAAGAGACTGAGTGCAAAAAACCGCGAACAATTCCTAGATCTTTAATGAAAACCACCTTTAAAACGCGATAGTTAATTACAAACCAATTAAGAGCGATTAGTAAGTCATCGGGGGTATCGAAAAGAGTCTGATAATGGGTCTAGCAAAAAAGAAAAACCGTAATTAGCTGAGAATCGGACTGAATTAAGAAATGGTGGGCATTAATAAAAGTGTCATTATTGCCCTTTCATAGACCGAGCGACCAGAGATCGAGAGGAAACAGGTCCATTATCGCAATTCGGACATGAGCCTGTAAATTAATTGCAAAATCTCCTCGCAGCCTCTATCTCAATGAAATGTGTTAATTAAGGCGGAACGGGGCGCGAATATAAATCGGATTCGTTTTAATGGCTTCGATGTGGTCGGTTTCAGCTACAACAATTGCCAATTGGAAGACGAAACTAGACAGAGATTGAATTACCCACAGAGCCCTCTTATCTCTTGTATTATATTAGTACCAGTTCACAGTTGCACTGCGGTCAATCCAAGTGTGCCGTGTATGGAAATGGAATCGACCGACCAAAAAAAAAACAAAAGTCCTACACGCGTTTTACAATTTATGCATTGACAGGCCTAATCTGCTAATTACACATGTTATTCCACCTTCGGAAAACCCTTACAATCTCTAGAGCACGGTCAACATTGGTGTAGACTTGTAGACCAAATGTAATGATCGCGATCTCGTGGCGAACCGGAATTGGTCACTTATCTTGTGTGCCATATGACCACAAATGTCAAAGCCACCTCGTTCTTAAATTATGCACCGACAAACCAAGGAAATTGAAATTTAGAAAGAGTTTCTTAGTAAAAAAACATTATATTTTGATCGAAGAAACTGGTTTAATTTATATTTTATAAATGTAAATTAATTAGCTAATTATACAAAAGATCCATAAATTGAGTCATTCTTAAACTTCACAGTCTTTTAACGTCACAAGTGATCTAGGTAGTGTTTTAGTGGTTATTTATCTAGTTCGATAAGATAAGGCATTATTAAACCCAGCAGGGGTTCTTTAAAGCTACGAGTACACCAAGTGTTTTAAAGATTTATTAACAATGCTTATTCACCGTGTTTTATTCAAAATTTTATGCATTTTTAAATAAATTAATATAAAAATCCAATAATATTTTTAAATTTTTTTAATTAAAATTGAAAGAGAAATCCGATATCGGCATATCAATCAAAACATTACAGTTAAATCATATACAACGAAATTGACATCCATGTATATCTTCTTCTTTCAAAAAGGAAAACTTCGTTAAAGCACTAGTACTTAAAAAAGATCGCATCATTTTGTGGTTCATTAGTTTTTGAAGATCACTCAAATATCGGAACAAATATTTATCAAATCGAATTTTCCATTCCTGAAAAAACAAAATTTCCAGTTTTGAGACAAATTGGCGCATAAATGACATGAATACAAATTTGTGTGTAGATTATGACACTATCTGTATTGAAATGTTCACACTAGGGAAAAAGTTACTTATTACTAAATTTTAATCAATATCAAAAGACTAACTTTTAGGTATGGGAAAATGCAGTTTTAGTAATGAAGAACAAATTAATAAAAAGTAAAGAGGCAATCTCATTCATTGCACTAAGATCATACTGTAGTTTATTACCTCCTTTTCATTTCAATGAGTTTCATTACTGTAATCGGCTTAAATCTAAAAAAGGTTTTAATGTTTGCAACACGATATGATACAAAAGTATGTAATTTAAATCATGTTCTTTTAATTGGTACATGAGATTAAGGAGGGATTATTATGAAATATTACATAATATGCAAAAAGTATTAATCTTACTTGTGCAAAAAGAAAAATGAGTCTATTTTTCAGAATGGAAAACGGATAATGATAATTCCATGATCATTTTTTAAATTAAAATTAGCCTTCTCGATTTCATAGAAAAAAGCGAAAGAAGATCGTAGGAAAGAGGATCGATTAAAAGGCAATTGTCTGTGGATGTTATTGATCATTGATCATCGGACAAATTATTTTCAATTATAAATCGATCCTTGATTCTATGGAAAAGACGGAAACAATGTATCATTAGCTTGAGTTCCAAGATCACGGCGCTTACTTCGATGGAAATTGGAATTTGATTAAGCCTACTTGGATGGTTATTGGCGATCAGTTTTGTTTTTTTCCTTCTTGTCATTTTTATACGTGTACATATGTTTTCGATATCCGATCACTATAATACGCCAATTGTTAAGTACTGTGACGAGTGTGGAGTGCTCAAAGAACCATTATTACTGCCTTGGGGCATTTTTTTATAGTGCGGGGGCTATTTTATAATCATTATGTAATGATGACAAATTCTCGGCGTCTTTTCCTGGGAAGTTCGCAGAGAGATCTTTATGTTTGTGGCTTTGTTGTATTCATTTTTATGGACTGACTGACCCCACATTTTACCTTGTTTATTATATAAGTCAAATTAGCCATTTAAACATTGTCTGTTCTGATATATGTATTATGATGTTGGTCAAACCCGTAAATTATTTCTGCAACCATTGTAATTTGTTATACTGTTAATTGTTTGTAGTTTTTTTTGTTTTTTTTCTGTCGTGCTTCGTTCATTTAAATTTTTAATGAATCTTGCGGTGTGCCATTTATAATTGGTGCTAATCTGGTGTCCATATTTGATAATCATGGACTATTGTTAATTACGTTTGTTTATGGGCTAGGAATTTGCATTAACATTCCCAAGTGCAATATTAAAATTAACACAAGGATTGTCTTTGTTATTGACATTTTTTCAGAGTCGTTATTGAACATATAAAAATAACTTAAAGATTTTAGTTACTACTACATCATTAGAAAAAATTCATGGTTTTTGAATATATGATAACTTGTTTCTTTACATTTTATTATGCTATATGCTTGTCATAAAAATGCCTTAAGGCTTTTGCACTTAAATTTTTATTGCTTGAACAAAGTTCATGAATAGTTTTAATATTACATTGTTATTTATTATGTATTACACAGATGTGCTAGCTCCTTTTTAATCTCTTTTTAATCACTAATTGTATTAACAATTTTATACAATTCTATTGAAAAATTGTAATATTTTAGTAGTCAATGCTTCCTCTAGAAAGCGCTCTATATATCACAAATCGGGTAAATACACAATATTCAACAATTAAAAATTAGAATTTTAGAAAAAAATATTTTTATATTTTTCTTGGTACTATAATAAAGTAGGCCATGATTTGTTACTCACATTGAATTTTTCCCAATAATAATACCAAAAGTAATAATTTTCTTAAATGTTGATTCTGGATTGTAAAAGTAGTTTAAGTCATTTGTGCTATCATTTGAATATTAATTATATTTAGCACAGTGCTCTAATTCCATGAAATATCGAAAAATTGAGATCGAATGTTCTATTCGCTTGGCACATACTATCTTGTATGTATTTTGACTTCAATTTAGTACTGGGTTCTCTAATTTTGTACTGTATAATTCGTAAATAAATAATAAATAAATATGCGATTTGTATAAAATTTTGTATAAAACTGATTGATAAAACACATAATTCAGCACTCGTATCTTTTAAGAACTTTACTCTTGTTTTATTATTTTGCTGGAAAACGGACATCCATCACGTTGTTTAAATAACTTTAAAGTTCTATTTTAATACTTCACTTTCAAATTTAATTGTCAATTCTTTTCTAACCAAAATATCGATTCAAAGTAAACTAATTGTGAGTGCGTTCTTTTTAGCAAGTGTCAATTTATGTTTATACTTTTTTGCGTATATTATGTCAAAATAGGAAAAAAAATTAAAACTAACATAAAATCTTCCAAGAATAATATAATGTATTTAAAAACACTTAATGGCTTAATAACATAAAACATCAAAGTTGTCAAAATAACGCCCTTGTCAGTCATAATAAGGTAATACTTACCTATCAAAATCTAGAAAAAATGATAATTGAACTTCCTTGTTGTATTAAACAATTAAGAATTTAAGACTAAGTACCTAATAAAAAGTAATTGATAAGTATTTTTTCATAATCAAAGATATAAAAAAACAAAATCCAAAAATAAATGTTTTGAGCTCGCATACTTTAATGGATGGTAATAAATATCTAACCAATAAATTGAACAATGGACAATATCAATTTCATTGTTATTTAAAACCGCAGATAACTAAAAATAAATCTAATTGAGATTTTCAAGGATCCATTCAGAGTTTCTATGATGGTCAATTAACAAAAGACAGCGCCAAACAAAAGTTGATCTTTGGCCGGTAATTGTTTACCATACGCCTGCTTGATTTGATCAAATATTCACCACATAATCAATGGACAATCGATAGACATTTGTTAAGAAACAATTTCAAGTACAAAACTGTTTTTGACTAATTACAATGGACTGGGCGGAATGTTTTTCATTGGCAACGATTACAATTATAATCTATTTAACATTCCTGGGCTAAGCGCGGTTTTGATCCATCAATTTTTGGCACGACTTTTTTGTGTCAATAGGTAATAATACAGCTGCTGATAGCCCAGGTTCGTGTACAGATTTAATTATCATTAATGTGACAACTAATTAAACTGCTAACTGATGCCCATTTTCAAATTATGATGTTCCGTTAATGGCGCATCGCAGTAACCATGTCCAATAATAATCGTAGTAGCCATCAACCGTTGCGAGCGCGCTTGTCTCCCCTTTTTGGACACAAGTGTGTGTCTCTCTTTCGGTCTCTGTCCCTGGACTAGACCATGAGCAGATGATGAAATGCTACATGGAAGTTAAAATTAAATAGCCATAAACAAAAATACGATAATTTGGGCAGTTTTTTGTCAACAGCACAATGATTTTGTTTGTACCATATGTAATGTTGTGAATTACCAGAAGAATTTGGACAATAGTGGTACTTATTTTTACAATAGAAAAGGAAAGTACAAATATAGTTTATATGAAAACTGTAATTTGTGACAAAATAGTTATTTATTTAAGTGATATATAAAATATCTTTATTCAATTTTTTGTTTTCATATTTACAGTATTTTACAATAATTACATAGTGCCGTTGGGTAATGAGCAGACAATGTTAAAGTTGAATTTATAAAGTACATTTAACTTATTATTGGTTGTCTAATAAATATATTGTTAAATTTTGCGCGCTAAATATTTTTTTACCGAATTTATTACTGTATTATAGAGTTTATTTAAGTAATGCTAGTTTATTTAAAATCACGGGAGTGTTCTTTATACAATTTTTGAAAGATACTATAAATCATAAAAATGTATGTCCATTCCATTTACTTTATTATGTGCACCGTCTCTCCCATAATTTCATCCTATTTTTTTTAGACAATCAACAGTTTCTTAGCATTAAATATGTCACTCGAAGTGAGATTTATTTTGTTCTAAATCATTTTGAATAATTGCTAAGGTTTCTTTCAATATTATTTTATTTTTAGTTATACTAACGAGATTAGAATGTATTTTTGTTAAAAATTAAATAATTGAACAATATTGAACTGAAATATTAATATACTCTTAATATATTTATAACAAATATAAGTTTAATTATCCAAAGAAATAATGTTTCTTTACAAAATGAGAAAAACCAAATTTTTCTCTAATAGTGCGACTATTTAAAGAATATAGCCCTGAGAAGTGTTTGGAAAGGCTAAAAGTATTATTAGATCCGCCAGTTAGCACCGCACACTAGGGCAGTATAGGTCTTGTAGCCACTTTCGTGATAAATTTAATGTTAGTAATATGTACAGCTAGTTTGAATTGTCATTTATTTTCGGAAATCAAATTCATGTAAACATGATGTGAGGGTGTTAAAATAATATTTCTAATCAGGCGATATATGAAAAGTATAAGTAAATAATAGTAATAAATAGTTTATTTTAAAACTTAAAAATAATTTAAAATATAGCTCTGATAATTTTAATTATAAAATAAAGATATAAGTTTCGATAATCGAAATATCAAGGAATTTACTAAGCATAAAGGTGAATAAATTAGATTGATATTACTGTAGTTATATTTGTTTTTTTACTACAGTCTTCTAAAAAATTAATTTTAGTAAAAACATCAATTCAATTTAATAAGATGAAATCTTTTAATTAAAATTTGTAAACCTATTTAATGTATTTATATTATTACAAATCTCTTAAATCCCAAATTTTTAATAACAAGTAACTACACTGTATGTTATATATGATTATTTAGCAGTCCATTTATTTTTTGTTTTTTATATTTAAATTATTTTATTTTGATAATTGAATAAATTATCAACGGCGTGCGGAAATAGCCACATCTATTTTTGTATAGATTTTCACACCTGGGCTTAAAAAAATAAAGCAAAAAATAACAAACAACAAATAGGCAAAAAAACAAAATAATTATTCAGTAATTTTTTGTGATCTTTGTTTTATTTGAAAATTTCCCTGACTACTATTGTTTTATTGCCATTTCGTCGAGAGTCATTATTCGATCACGGAGGTTCACTCACCCTTTTTATGACTCCTTGAAGACACTTTAGCCGAGGTTCTTAAGTCGCTTTCAACGAAGTAATAAACTCTAAATACTGAATTGGCAAACAATTGACTAGTGTTCAAAAAAGACGATTTAATAAAGTTGGCATTATAAACGTCATAAAAGCGTAATGATTTTACTATTTATGACATTCTGTTGGTAATCTGTAAAAATCATGAATCATGTGAAATATACAATGTATTAAAATTTTATTAATTTATGGGATTCATTTATGGGATTAATTTCGGATTATTACGAAATATGTACAAGACTTTCATGCTGTGTTGTGTTCGAGAATGAAAATGGTGGTGATCATTGCTAAATATGGCTTGGGAAAAGTTTGTGTCTTGAGTGAAATAAAAACAAAAACTCTACTGAGAAGAGAGGGTATTGTCTTAAAAACCAAATTTTAGGATTTTGCAATGTGTCTGACTTGATAAAAGTGCTTCAAATGGCACTTGTAGTGTAACCGAGATGTGTGGTTGTTGATCTCTTGATGTTCTCAGCATTGTTCTCTGCTGCTGCTGCTTTTATCCGAAACCAAATGGTGTCTTTTTCTTCTACTACTTTTCTTCACTCTCAACACTCAAGACGATCAACATTCAGCACAATTGAAAAGCGAAACCCAGAGTAAAGCGAATCTGTACACAGATGGCTAATTAACGCGCCGCCTCGAGGAATTCTTTCTTCATCGGTCGGTGATCGATCCTTATTATGACAACCACTAATCAAAATGGAGGCCACTGAACGATCGCGAACGTTGTGTCGCCGCCTGCTTTGTTTAGTAGTCACATTTGTATTGTAATACAAAAAAAAGTAGAATAAAAAAGAGGAAAAGGCATCTATAGCGACAAACAGAAGAACTAAGATCAGTCAGGTTTACGAGCAAATGAATGGGACATGATTTGCATAAAATGCTAATTTATTGATTTTGCAGTTGGTGCAATTTTTTCGCTAAAAAAAATCACACCGCTTGTGGGCGCTAAATCGATAAAACACACTCCATTTCACAGGTTTTGTTCGCCGTGATCGCTCAACTTGTTTGACCAGAACTACTCACTTTTTTCTTCGCTATTCTTCGCGTCTATTTTGTGCAAATATTAATCAAAAAATTTTTACGTTAATTTGTCGGCAATTCACTTGCGAAAATAAAATTGACAAATCATTATTTTAATTATACATTCGATTTCAAGTTTTACTTCCGCACTCGTCGTACTCGTCTTTCAATGGTACACAAGCAGGCGGCGCTGCGAAAATGTTTTGCGAAATTTTATCTCGTGTCTAATTTTCTCCTCCCACACCCGAAAAAACAAGCCATTGGCATTATAAATTATTATGACGAAAATGCAAAGTGTGGAAAACCTTGAAATAATGTATCAAATTTATTGAAATTTCACAACGATTTGTTTTCGCGAGACTCTATCACAGCCTTTTGATCTCTCGCTCGCGAAATATTTTTATTAATAGTTTCGTTTCCGTAATTTCAAATATTTTCAAGACACATTGTTTGCGGCTTATCTACTCGACGTCTAAGCTATAATTTTCCACTGGTTTTTACAGCCAAATTATTGTGCAATAAAATTATTTTGCATATTTTTATGGAAATTTCTAAAGTATAAAATTTGGTCTAGATTTATTTTTAGACTTTATTAAATATAGAACTAGTCCAAATTTTATGGACGTATTTATTTTAATTGAATTTTATGGTCTTTTGGATTTTATTTGACAAGCACGTGTTTCGAAATCGTAAGCTATTGAACCTTGAACGTGAGCTTGGAACAAAATGTAAAGACTTCTTTTATATTTTAACTTTTCAGTTGAATTTTGTTTTCTGATGAAAATAATGAACCCTTGAATAAACGTTACAACTATTAAGTTGTATATAAATTAAGGTCTATCAATCACAAAATAGTTATTTATACAATTAGGTCGATAAGATAAGGCATTATTAAACACTAGGGCACGTTAAAACCAATAGCGTGGCGAGTGCTTTAAAGTAGGCCTAGGGTGTGTTTAATAATACTTATCGTCCGTGTTTTTTCTATTAAATCTAATGCATTATAAAATAAATTAACAGAAAAACAATTTTTCATTTCTGCATTCTTCGGGATGAGGGAGAAAATTATACATTTCTTACGTGCATACAGGAATTGTAATCTTGTACTGTAAAAACGATGTTCACAAAAGAAAAATGCATAAATTATGATAAAATTAAATGTTATTTAATTGACTGATTGATGTAATAACCAAAGACCTTTAATGTACCAAAAATTTATAAACATGGTTGTTCATTCATATCAATTTAAATTAACTACATAACTTGACGAATTACTATTCATCCAAACTAAACCTAAGCAAATTTTTTTGCATGTAATTAATTTTTATTCAAAATATTCATACGAATTTATTATCCATACTTTTTAATTTTATAACAATTCGTCGTTTTTCTGGATTTGTTATTGGCTTTATGATTAGTTATACATAATAATAAACTGCAATGCGATAATTTGTACAGATTTACCAAGTGAAGACTATCACCACGGTAACATCATCATATTCCCTTCCAATGTTCTTTGTATCCATTAATTCCGTTAACTACGTTTTTTTTATTAAAATAAATGCACCCTTCAAGTTCTGTCGTTGTTGTTACAATTGTAACAATTTATAACTGTGATTGTATATCTCTATTTGGAATCAATCTTATAAACTTTTATTGAAATAGTAATCAAACTACCCCTAGATGGATTCTGGGTGTTTTCTCTATTGAATTTATATCATTGCTTCTAATTTTTTTAAAACTTTATTTGCTGTATTTTCTACGATCCTACCTTTCAAAAACGGCTGCGGAAGCAATCACCTTAGAGCTCAAATCCAAGTTAAGATTGATTGACTTTTAAAATAAAATAAATTCTATTATTTAAGCTTTTAGACTACATATACAGTTTCCGAGCTAAATAATAGTATCAAAGCGATAAATCTAAGCTATAGTGCATTTGTCTTTAAGCACTTCACAAAACCTTTTATTATTACTAAGGCTGGCTAAGGAAACCGTTTTTTAAAATTATTTTTATAGATTTCCTTGCGCTTGGGGCTAGACCATTTCAATATATTGACTTCGTAGTCAACTTGGTTCCTTGTAGAATGACTCAAAATAAGTAGAATATTCGCTATTTGTCTATTCGAACAAAGACTTAAATTTTACATACCTATGTCAGTTTCAAGAAAGGGTTATGTAGTTTTAGACTGACTTCTTACAGCCAGGCTTAAATGATGTACTGTTTATTAACCAGGGTTATAAAAGGCTTCGGATAAAACCATTACATTTTTAAAAATAATTTTTTGTAGTAATATATTACTCAGTTTTTGTTGTATAAACTCAAAATTTAATAAAATTTCTCTCTTTTCTTCCAGTGTGCAACGGTAGGGTTTCAATGTTCCAAAAATGGCGGACAGCCTGAAATTCAGCGACCGCTCTCACATGAGTTTGGAGTTTGAGAGGCGGCAGCACCTTACCAACTGGCTGATCCAGTCGAGTCCGCACATGCCGAAGGTGGTGCAGGGCTTTGGCAAGAAGGCGCCTCCACCCCCGAATCCAGTCTGGGTGCAAAATGGCTACAAACCGACACCACCTCCCCCCGGAATCGGGATGCAGATGGCCAACTCCCCTCTTTTCACCTCCCAATCAAATCTCCCCCTTCAGATTTTCACCGCTCCTTACGAAGGGCACAAGCCTAAGCTGAGACGCTTCAATTCACACGACACCAGCGCCAATATGTTCTCGGTAACAGAGTTTGAGAACGCCCGAATGGCTAACAAGACCAAGATCGATCTCACAGAGGGACTGGCAATCGCTAAACAGTCCAAACAGTGGCTGAATCAGTACGATTCAATGAACAGGAATTCGTTAAACGACTGCTATTCGACGAGTAGAGGAAGCAGCGGAGGTCATTCGAGGTTAGAAGTGGAGGAAACAACGCAGGAACTCTTCCCTATTGATAAATTCCTCCAGAAGTTCATCCTCCCAAAGGTCGTTCGCATTTTCTCGCCCAACGATCAAGCGGAACCTGCCTCCAGTATTTTCACCAGACTCAATGAGCTGACTTCGGGCAAAATAAGCTCCCCGCAGAAAGTAGAGAGCACTGCTGATAAAGGTAAAATCATGCTCGTCTACCGCCATATATCCAATAGGAAGATATTCCATGCCCACAGCGCGAAAACCGGAAACAAACAGAGGTTGCTGAAGATTCCACAGGAACTTAAAGGTGAGATCGAAGTTGGTGATTTGGTATTTTAGTTTAGACATCAATTTGAGTTTCATATTGTGTCACTTTTTCGCACTAGTGAAAATTTCGACCTTTTATTTCACTAGTGAAAAAAGAAAGTCATAATAATAAATTTGTTTCCAAGTCATAATTTCGGAGTCATTTTGAGCAAAAAACTGTCCAATTAATCCAGACCGTTTTAACGATCAAATAGTACTAGAAAACCTTTCAAATAAAGACGGTCAAATTTTCAATTAGTTTTTCGTAAATTATTAGGAAAATGAAAAAAAATAATGTCCTGCTCGGAAACGATAAAAAAAACTCCTAACGGCTCGTTTTTCACACTCATTTTCTAGTTAAAAAAAGCCTCATTTTGCACAAATATCTATTTTACTTCAAATCTACTTTAATAAAAACATTGATATAATCAATTTAAAAAAAGCGTTGATTTCTTATCTTTTATTGTCTAAATTGAATTTTAAAAGTGCAATTTGTTAATCAATTAAACTTTTAAATGATAAGTAAAATTGAACAATCAGTGATAAAACTGGACGATATCTCGTCGATTATGGAATTATCCAGTCACAGTAATCATACCAAACCAAGCAATCTAAATGTTTACCCGATTTATATGAATGAAACTTGATTCGAGGACGAAGACCTATTATATTATACGGTAAAAAACGCATTGAAATAATAGTTACTACTTATATAAAATTACATGTCTATGAAAAAATATATCTAGTGTAAAGTTATTAAAGTGAAGACCAATTTCATAATATGTTCTTTTATTAAATTGGTGACAATTTGCGTGCAAATTTTGAATTATTTGAGCACTCCGTGCAGAAAAGAACCAATTTGCGATACGGAATTGCACAGAATATTATAATTTAATATTAGTACAAAATAATGCTTACTGGCTTCGATTTCTATCAAAAGCAACTGTACGAGTGTTTAATTATCTTTTTCCGACCACTTTAATAAGAAACTTTATGCAAATCTCATGTCGTTTTTCACAAAATCAAGAATAAAAAAAATACTTGAATACTATCTACTAGAATGAAATCAATAAAATTACTCGTCGTGAGTCGTGATAAATAATTTTAAAAGAAAGCACTATTGTTGAGAATTACTTATTGTATTTTCTAAGTGCATCTATCAAATCAATAATTAATTATATTAACTTTTAATCGAATTTCTAGAGACATTAAATAAGAAATAAATTATCTTATTTCCATTATATGTTCTACTCGTAAATAATAGTAAGCTTCTCTGTTGAAGGAAAGTTTCATGTCTAAGATTTTACTTTCATGATGCGGATTACATATCATTAAAACACATAACGTGTCAAAATTCCAAAGATAGTAATTACTGTTCTTTAGACACAATGAGAATATTTTATGATTCTTGGGGTTGTTAGCTAATATATAAGGTTTAAAACCTCTAATAACATTTTATTATTCAACTAATTAAGCTAATTTCACTCTAAAATAATTAAGAGTTATTCTAACAATGTAAACAAGTCTAAAAATAGATAATAAAATGCCGCCTCTAATCTTATGCAAATATCTAAAGAACAAGCACGATAACCTTAGAAAAACGAAACTGTGCTACTGTATAATTACTTAATATGGGATAAAATTCCATTTGTTGGTCTTTGCCTTGCCAAAGAACAACAATGAGCGTATATTTATCTCATTTATTGTGATTATTATGAATGAAAAACATAATACGGCTGTAAGTCTTTCTTAAATGAATATATTTAACCGCACAACAAAAAGTGTAATTTAATTTAATTGCTTTTCCCAATGCAAATGCAATACTATTGCGAAAATTAGATTCACACACAAAAAAAACAAAAAACTGAAAAAAACCAATCACCCGATCTGTTTGCAAATAGTTCCCATAATTGTACAATTTTATCGTAGCAGGCGGCGGTGACGCCAAACGAAACAAATGAACGAATTTCTAGTGTCATAATTTTCCAACTCAAATATTATTGTTATTATATTTCATTTGTAGTTTATACTACATTTTCCTCTAATGATATTCGTAATATTCGTGGATGTTGAAATGATCTTGGTAAATTTTCACACAATTATCTCCCTATCTCTCGTGTTGTGTGTTGTGGAAAAAATAATATTGCCAAGATCGCGAGCACAAGATTAGTGAAAATGGCCACTTATGATCACTTTAGCAAAAGTGATCGCTTTAATTTTCGACACACAGTGTGTATTTCAAGTGTTAACCTGGGTTCTCGTTTTTGACTCACTCTCTTGTAGGATACTTTTCCTTGGTGAACGAGAAAGGCCAGGCCACAGCCACGGCTTACAGCAAGGTGATCGAGCTAGTTCGCGAGAGGGTGTACAAGTTCCTCACCATGGAGAATATGGTCGCCTATACGGAGTCATTTAGTGACGGTAAGTACAGTTCAAGTGTTGCAAAATGATCATTTTCCTGTCCAATTTGCGCCAATTATTTGAATATCGATCGTTAGAAGAACACTAAAAACGTGATCTCTGTTTTATGTTTAACCATTTTCCTCTTGATCTTCTTTTTCTATAACAGTGATCCCCATGAAGACACATTATACAAAGACAAACATCAAAGCTGGGCAGACGTTTCGCCTGTTGGCCGTATTCGAGGATGATCGCAGCCGAAACCAGAGGGGCACCAGTGCCAGCAAAACGTCGTCCGATCCCAATGGAACGAATCAAACCGATCGAGAAAAAATCCGTGGACGCTATGTGCAAATTTTGTCAGATACCAGACAGGTAATTAGCTTTTTAATTAGATATTTTCCAATCTGATCGTGATCGCTTTGGTGCCTCTATTACCGAAGATCATTTAGAGCGTGACAGAAAATGATCCGCAGCAATGATAATAACACGCTTTAATTTTTAATTGCGTTTTTCACCATATCATAAAATTAGGCGATCATGTTGGAGATTTACTTTTTGAAAAATCAATTTTCGGTGATCAGAAGTTTTATTTCCAAAGGAAGGAACAATGGACTCAGCCTACATAAGATTTTTTTATTACTCTTTTTTGGTCAATCAAATAGATCCGGTTCAATAAACTTTAATGCTTACTTAACTTGTTAAATGGGTTTTTGAATTAAAACATAAAATGGAATTGATCGTACTTTTATAATATTCCATTTATTACCCACACAATTTCTACGCAATAAAATTTTTCGATAAACCGATCTTTGGATTTGAGATGTTGAACAAAGCAGATCATATTATTACCTCTTTTCAAAATATTGAAATAATGAATTTAATTGAATTTAACAAAAAAAACCTAGCTGAACATTTTTATTTTTGGAAACTTAAAAAACAGTGATCGATCTTGTAAAAATTTATGTTTTCTGTACCATTATAATTTCTTAAAAGTAAAAACCTGCTCATTAAATCGTACAATCAATTTCATGTATGCTTTTTTTATAAATAAATGTCCAACAAAGTCAATAATTGAGGCTTTGATATTGCGATTAATAATACTTATCCGTCATGTTGTATACAAAATTTTATGCATTTTTAAATAATTATGAACAAAATAGGAGAAATTCTTTAAATTTTTATAGAAATAAACCATAATTTCATAATTTATTATTGATTATACTTGAAATAAAATTGTTCTTGTCCGCCTGATACCAAATGTTATAAATGATGTTGACGAGATAACACATTACATTACGTTGATAATTGGTTCTTTTCATTTTACTCCTTCTTTTTATTCCATTAATTTGTCGACATCAGTTGCCAAAATGAATATTAATCTGACATATTCGTATTTTCTGGTTTTCATTTAATAAATACTGGAAGATCATATAATAAATGAGCAGTTTGATCAATCTTTGGTATTTAAGCGTTTGTTACTACCTCAAACAAAATCCACTATTATCTGGACTAGAGTATTTTAAAAAAAACATTAAAGACGGTATTTCATTCACGGTTTTTGACACTCTTAGATTGAATTTATTATATTATACAAGCTGGACCCGGCAAACGTCGTCTTGCCATTTCCATTAAATTGAGAAAATATTTTTTAGTTAACAGTATAAGTATGTGGCTATGAAATTATAAAAGGAAATAAACTGTTGTGGTAATAAAAGCACCATGGATTAAAATTAGTTTTTTTTTTTTATTTAAATAAGCATAAAATAAGTTTTTCAAATCTAAAGAAATACGAAAAAAGATCAAATCGTTTCGTTGGAGTATAAAAAATGTCTATACCGTATGTTATTAAAATTTTAAACTGAGGCTTTAAAAAAATTAAATACTTTAATTTAAAATGGATAGCCCTTACCATGTTTGGTTGTAAGAATTTGGCGTCTTTTTTTAATGCTTAATTTTATAAAAAAAATAGCTTTTTCCGGAAAAGTGATAAGAGTAGCTCACACTTAATACATAGGGGTGTAAAAAATTAACGGTTACGTACAAATAAACCAACACCATATGTATACAAAATTTCATAAACATCGATGCAACCATCGTGGATGTCAATTAATAATTATTTTTATTTAAATAAAAATGATCATTTATCATTTACACGATATAATTCTTTCAATATCAATTAGTAAGTGTATGACAGGGAACAAAATTTAAAATTAGAATTTAATAAAACGATGATTTGAAGCTTTTGGGTGTAAATTTATTTAAAAATGCATAAAATTTGGAATAAAACACTGTCGATAAGCATTATTAAACACATGGGCCTTCTAACATACAGTCGCTACGCTCATGACTTTAGATAACCCAACCCTAGTGTTTAATGGTGTCTTATCTTATCGACCTAGTTGTATAAATAATTATTAACTTAAATTACTTATTATAAAAAAGTCTGAATTCTTTTTGATTTTTACATAACCATTTCGAAAAAAGCTTCCAATAAAGCCTTGAAATTTTCCAAATACAAGTAAATGAAATCTAACACCGTACCATGCTATGGTCAGTCAACATTACTCCATATAAAGTAATGTCGGATTACTGAAATTGAGTTTGAAAGGTGTTAATAAAAGGTGAGTTGCAAAAAGCAACGAAAATTCCAGTTGAAATTCTTAACTATTTTCTGTTCCAATAATTCGGAAATGGACTGCTGGAGTGGGTTAGAGTGTCTGAGCTCTGCTGGTTGGACTCTCGCCCTTTTATCCGGCCACGTGGAACTAATCGCCATAACTCACCTTGGGCGAGCTGTGAGTGGTGTGGTGGTGCGTCGTCGTTCTGTTTAGAGATCGCAGACTAGAAAAAGTAGTAATAATTTACCGATTCATGTAATGGAGCAGCCATTAAATAGTTTTAAAGACCGATTAACACAGTTTGGATCTCCGTACTTACCTCTCCAAAAGTTCGTTCATTTAATCGCTTTTTCTCCTCATCATCTTGTTTTGTGGGCTCGTTTCAGATGTTTTATGTACCGTTGACAACAAAAGGGAAATTCTACGAAGTGGCAGTGAACCAAAGCGCACCAGCAGCAGCGGGCAACAATAACTCCAACCAGAGCTCGAATGGGATGAAGAACGGAAGCGGATACGACGCGAACCGTAAACAAGACTACCTTTACAGAATCAGTGATCTAGTGGTTAACCAGTCCTCGTTCCCACTCCACCTCAAGACCATCTATGCGCCCTCCTTTGTCGATATACCAGGTGAGGAAACGCTTTAATTGTTGCTGCTTGCTCCCCAGATTATCTCTCTTGTCAATCACACCATCCATACCACATGTCAGAAACATAGATCGTAAAATTAGTTGTTTGAAATGTGGTGCTTTTAATAGCTAAGCTCTTTAAACTAGGGAGTCAAACAACGTGGTTTTATTAAACATAAAAGGTGCGTGTCACTGAATGAACTATCGGTTAAACATCGTTCGTATTTTTAAAGCACTCATGTTTTAAAGAGAGCTTTGACAGGATAATAATGTATTAAAAGTCTATATTTAGCATTAATTCTTTGCAAGTTACGGCACTGGTTCTTTATATTTTTAACACCTTCTGGTTTGAGTCCAACCATTTGATTCTAATTTGAACACAAGATGAGTTGTTAAAAAGTTTTAATTCTATTAACAATTTATATTAAAAGTCTTGTTAAATTATCGAAGGATAAATGGTTTAATTTATATTCCGATTGCAGTAAAAGATTGTATGTGCGGGGAGAGAATGCTCTCACAACACGTTTTTATAATTTAGTCTGCACACATCGGATAGTTCTAATACTATATCGATAACAACAAATTAGTTAGGGCCAGCCATTGCGATAAGGAGGGAAAGCTAGGGCGATATACGAGGAGAGGCGTATGGCTGCCCACCATACACCCGTTGATACGTTATCGTTCATCGATACAATTATCTTATAGCTTAGAAGGAAAATATATTCTGACATTTTTCATGTCTCTATAATAAAGTAGACTATGATTTATTAATCAAATTTTTTCTACATGAAAAAATGTAGTTGATTTAGTACTGGATTGTCTTCTTATTCTTTACCTCATATTTCGCAAAAAAAAAATATCTAATAAATATATGAATTGTATAAAATTTTGTAAAAGACTCGTTGGATAAACTTATAATTAAGCACTAGTAACTTTTAGAATTCGACTCGTGTTTAATTATGATATATTTTTCCCCACGTTAAATAACTATTAAAATCACCCCCCTAGCGCGCAACATAATCTATACCATCATCCGAAAAACACAGATTTTTTTAGATTAAAAGTTATTTTCTTATTATTTTAGATAAAATTGATGATTTAACTTATTAATATATTATATTAGCATTTGAACTACATTACAGTTATTTGCTATTTACCTGAAACAGACGCTTTTCAGTGCAACATTTTATATCATTTAAATTATTAATATTGAAAAATGTATTGTATTAAAATTGGGAATCATAACCGATCTTTAGTTCACTAGGAAAGATGTTGGACAGATGAGTCTTGTTAGATTGTGATTTATTTATTTTTAATATCTATCATATATGATTTTATATGTTTTAGTAAAGATTTAGTGTTTCCTACATTACTGTTAGTAGACAGCCAAACGACATTATTTGTAAAAATATATACATAAATAACAATTATTGCTCTATCGTACACAACCAATTCAGTATGAGTATCTTAAACTTTTAATTGCAGCTTACCCTTTTACTCAGAAGAAATTGTTATATATAATTCTAATGGAAAGTTATAATTTAGCAATAAAAATAATTTAGAAAAACTTACCATAATTACTGAAAGCGAAAACACATCAAGCTATTTTTTAAAAACTGACAAATAAAACAATTTCGACAAATTCTTATCTAAAAATAATATAAAAAATGGTCTAAAGGTAGAGTTGTTTCTTTGATCTATAAATAGTTTAAGTTGTAATTTATGCCGTTTGTTTTCGTTTGATGGTCGATACGATACTTAAAAGTAATATTTTACCAAGATAAAAAATATTAGTCAAATTCATCATCATTAGTTATTTAAAAGGATAAATCTAAAGAATTTTAAATGAACGATATATAAATTTACAAAATTAGAAGTAATAGTTGTTTGGGTTTTAAAATAACGCGAATTATTTTTTACTTAATTTTTTAAGTAACATTACTCGTCATTTTATAACTTGTGGGAAAATGAAATATAATTTTTCCACAAGTTATAAAAAAAGACATTTTTGATAATAACTACTTTAATAACTGACTCATTTTCTTTCAATTTGATGCAATTATCGAGTTACATTACTGAAATCTCTTCTTCTCGTCTCCATAGATTCGATAACGGTGACCGACATGTCGCGCGAAGACATCTTGGTGGGATGTCCGATCAGCGAGCGGGGGGAGAAAGAGAACCGGAGCAGCAGTCCACTTTCTTTGGCGAAGGTGACCGTGTTTCCGGACATCAAGGTGCAGAAGTGCCTACTCGGTCACAAAGACGAGAGGAAGCTGTTCGCGTCACCCGTCATCCAGCACATGCTCGAGTTCTGCAAGATCAACTGTGAAACGCGTTTGCAAGCGATCGAGGTGGAGAATCTGGTTCTGGAGGACCGGAATTGCACGCTGACTATGAGCAGCAGTCAACAGAATCTCAACGCGAGCACTAATAACAGCCCGAATAATAGTAATCAAAGCGTCAGCAATAATAATAGTTCTAGCGGAGGAAATGGTAATCAACAGAATGGGGGGAAACGCTCCAAGGTGGAAAGTCTGAAACTATTGAGACCGCTCAATCTGTCCAAGTTCTTGCACCGCGATAAAAACTATGTAGCGCACGAGGTGGAAGACTCGATCATCTTCTTGACCAAGAGCGATCTCGAGAAAATGGAGACGGAAAAACAGCAAAAGCAGCAACAAAACCAGCAAAGATCAGTCGAAACTAATTCTACCGGCGATCAGCAGCAGACAAAGAACATTAGCGATAAGATGAAGGTGTTTGAGCAGGAGAAGAGAAGCTGGTTCGGCGGTGATCGCAAGAGTAAAAAGACAAAAACGAAATCTTTTACCAGTTACGATCTTCTGCAAAAGAAGATGTCCACTGATCGCTATTGCGACATGTCGAAAATGCTCCAAGAACGGTTTGGGGAGATGAACATATCTAATTCCTCCAAAACTAATAACCGGCCTGCTTCAACGATCACAGCCAATAACACAAACACGAGTAATAGAAGCTCCTCTGTCACTGACGTTTCAAACTTCTTATTTGACAGCCGACTGTCACTGAATAAGACATTTTCTTTAGAAAATATCAATTTCTACGACATGAAACCACGATCTAGGCACTCTTTAGCCACGTCTCAGACGCCAGACCTGGTCCGAATCATAAATAGACAGCGCTTCATCGATTCCAGCTTGGAGCAGCTCAACAAAATGTACCCGACAATGTCAAGCCATGGCAGCAGTGGCGTCATCGAGCCTCAATCTTTTATTAGCGAGAAATTGTACTCGGAATTTCATGTCAAGACTAGGAATCACAGCAAATCTTCGACAAATCTAAACAAGTGGCCTTTTGGCATCTCCTCGACGTCAACTGCGAAACAGAACCATGCGCCAGAGCGAGTTGTAATCGAAAATAGAACCACAATTGAGAAGCAACCGTCTTCAATGACCACAGTTATCAATATCACGTCAGATCCTTCGTACTGCCCGTACAGTTTAGTCCAGGACTCTCTAGAAAATCGTCCTCCAGTTGGAAGAACCTTAAACAAATCTTTGACAGATGTCAATAAGGAGTTCATCACGACAAACACTGAAGACATGTACGCGGAAATTTGCAATAATAGTAATTATCATATCGAGTTAACGAATTCGTAATAAGGTTATTTATTATCTTTAATACTGAAACATATCTTATTCCAAATTCCATTAAGCGGTGCACAATGGACGATTTTTAGTTGTTTTTTGGTGACCAAAATCTTTAAAGTATACCAAAATTACCTTTGTAAGAAATGAACTTTACAGGAAATTTAGGATAAATATTGTTTAAAAAGTAATAATTACAATTAGGAGTTTTGATTGATAAAAGCTAGAACATTCCCAATAAAGCATGGTCAAATGAGCAAAATTATAACGTCACAATTGACACCTCGAATTTGATTAGATTTTCTAACAAAATAGTAGTGTGCTACTAGGGTGTAAAAATTAGCTAAAATTTAACAAGGAAATGAGTGTGAAATACGAGGTCTTAGGCGAAATTTTTGTCGTTCCCGAGAATTTAACACCCGAGCAGGACATAATTGTTTTTGCACTTTCCTTAAAAATTCACGTAAAACTAATTTTAAAAAAAATCATTTTACAATGACCTGGATTAAGAATTGTAGTTTTTCGTTTAAAACGACGGCGAAATTTCAATTTCGAAGTAAATTTATTCTTTCTTTTTTCACTAGTGAAATAAAATTAAATTTCTCTAGTGTGAAAAAGAGATGCATTATGAAATTCCAATCGATGTCGAAAAGCTAACCTTTCTATACGAGAGTGTAAAAAAATATTGTATTCATTTACTGTTGATATAATTTTTTCATGAACTTAAAATGCAGTTTAAAAATAAAATTAAACTTTGTTTAATACAGAGTTGTCAATAAATGAAAATGCCAAGTTTAGGCTTTCCATCTGACCATGTTTCGGGAATGTACTACCGGCAAATGGCCCTTTTACCATGGATATTTTGCTCTTTTTGTGACCATTAATACATTGAAAATAAATGGTCATCGAAAAGTTAAAATATCTACCGTTAACTCCCTATGTTCCTCACAGGAATTGAAAGAGGAAACTTGTGTTGTTCTTTTGAATAAGCTGGGCAAAAATAGAAAAAAAGAAATTATATGAAATATTTAAATACATTAGAAGCCGCTTAATAAGACCACGGACACTCGCTATATCCAGAACGGATTTGACATTGGAAGTCAATCCAGACAATCGATTAATACAAACAAATTATGTCTGTCCTAGAGAGTCTTTAACAGGCGGATTTTACTGTATGTAAAAAATTCCAATACCATAACCTCAAAATTGTGAACATATATTTAAAAATTGTATTTAAAATTACCATAACCTAAAAATTGTGACGATTTATTTTAAAAACTAACTTAAAATGAAATAAAATGATAAATAACTAAGCTATATTAATTAATCGTGTGTTTAAGATAAATTTAACTAATTATTCTAAGTAGTAAAATCGACAAGCGGAGACAAATTGCAATTTAATTTTGGTCGCCAAAGGGTATTTTTGGGCCAATGTGCATTATTTTGGTACTCTTACGATATAAATATTTATAGACACCTCTTCAATCTGATGCTATTTTTAAGATTATTATTTGTATTATTATAAAATTAATGTCTAAACAAGCAAAAAGTGAAATAATTCGCGCAAAGTAGCGTTATACGATTTGAGGGAGAGAGCGAGAAAGAGGAGGAGGGAATCACGATGACATTTTTAATTATTCTCGAGAGCGTCGTTGGCTTAGAAAAACTCCTCGCTATTTAGTTAAATATAGCGGATAAAAAAGGCGACACGTCACCGAGAAATCATCAGCTTGTAATTAATTAGTTCGACAAGAGCCGGTGGCGTCGCGTCGTCCAATTGGAAAAGAACAATGAAAGGGAATTTTACCTCTTTCTTTCTCTTTCCTTCATTTAATGTCTGTACAGAAAATAATAACCTATTATTACTTTAACCTAAAATAAACCGATCGAATTGTATTATATCAGGCACTATTTTATGTAATTTTAATTAAAGTGAAAGAGAAATAAGGAAAATAAAGAAACGAATTTACTTTAATGTTTTACTGCACAACTCCTCGACCATCTTATAGTAACAATACCGCGCATCGTAGTCCATGTCAAACCAAAAGTTTACGGCTATGCACTTGTGGCTCTGTCGCACGTGATGGTACCACAAACTGGGAAGATACAAGATGTCACCCTCGTTGATTCGCACCTCGTATTTCAGCGCCTTCTCATACTCTGGACACTTCTTCAAATCAGGATTCAGAGGATCCACATCCACCCAGTCGATTTCTATCGCTTTGCCATCATCTGGAATTTCAAACACATTTATGTTGAATTAAAATTATATATGTATTAATGTGTTTTTATTACACATAAGGAAAATGGCGTGGGCAAGAGATTATTGCATTTTTATAGTCCTCTTGTTCAGAAAATCAAACAGGACTTTGGTATATTCATTTCACTTTACTACAATTAGACCTTCCTTCTTATATTAATTATCGTAATTTTTTTTAATATACTTCAGTATTTTCCTATTTTTCAAATTGAAGAATTGAAAGCACATTGTGAGATTCTGTCAGTCTATTACGGTATTATAAAAAATTGATAGGCTCTCCGCTAACAATCTTCCTGTCAAGAAACTTTTTGAAACTATAAATTCGAAACCCTCTTCATTATATATTTACGCACCAGAAAACAGGACAAAAAATATCGTTTATCAAAAAGCTTTACTTTAATTACTTTTAATATGACTAATTATTGTGGTCTCATAATTAAATAAAAAAAAATTCCCAAATATTATGTGCAATATTTACTAATAACAATAAGGTTTTGTATAATTCTACATTATTCGTCTTCTTCTATATGTTAATTCTCAGGCGGTACAGCGTTTGCCGGGTCGGCTAGTTCACAATAAATATGAATTGGTGCACTTAATTCAAGGTGAGTTTTTTTATTTCCAACATAACCCCATTTCTTTAGCAAAATTATAAGTAATATACCTTGAGTAAATTTGATATTCAAAATGTACGATTCAAGAAAATTAAGCTTAACAATAAAAATTGTCATTACAAATTTGGAAATTTGTACCAAGGGTGGCATTGTGAAAAAGGGAAATTAATCTCGCTGCGAGATTAACTGAAATTTCAATTAAAAATTTCGGTTAATTTGAACAAATTCAATAATTTCATCAAAGTAGCCTTTGATTTTTCCATCATGTATCCTCAATTAAAAAGGCTTGTCGAGTATCAAATTCGTGAAAACCAAACATCGATCAGTATTTACTAACAATCATTTTAAAGAATTACTTAGAACTTTAGTGATGTCACTAATTAATCGTCATAATTTAAATAGATGAAGAGAAATTAATAAAAAGAATGAGTTCATTTCTTTACAAATATATGAGTATTGTACATTGTTCATGACAAAAAATTGTAATAAAAATTTAAATACGTATATAATTCTAGGTTCCAAGATGTTTGGCAACCCTTGATAATAATACAATTCTTGTATATATTAGGTCGTCGTCATACATGTGTATATTTTAATAAATCAAATTGAAGAAAAACCCATAATGGGAATGAATTCCTTAAAAATTATATTTTTTTAATTTTCTCTTTGAATAGATTTGCCGGTTTTAACAAATAACCAAAAGCGAAATACCAGTTAATTCTCAACTTATACGCTCATGAACTTTAGGCATTTTTATCGCATAAAATTGATATTATGAGACTGAAATTTGTTCTGTCAAAGATGTTTTTATAGCACAAGCGCTTTAAAAATTACTTTATTATTAAAGTGAGACCTCCGTGAAAGAAATCCAACAAATTTACCATATATGGGCGTCAGTTTCGTTGTGTATGGTTTACTGTATTTGTGGATGATTTCACAACAAAACGGATTATTTCAATCTAAATATAACGTTTTAATAGAGATGCACATGTTGGGTTTCTATTTAAAACAGAACATCACGGATTGTATCAATTTAAATTTAACGTATAAATTGAAGGATTACCGTTATATTTCCTATGTGCAAGTAAGAGAAACAAGATATAGTTTTCTCCAAATCCCATGGAATAAGAAAAAGGTAAGTAAATATTGTAAGAGAGACAAAAATATTCAATTTTATTTGAAGAAAACGATTATTATTTTCCAATTTTTATGTTAATTTATTTAAAAACGCATAAAATTTTGAATAAAACATGGTTGATAAGCATTATTAAACACTCGGGCCTTCTTTAAGGCACTCGCTACGCTCGTTGCTTAAAACAACCCTTAATAACGCTTTATCTTATAGACTTTGTCATACATAAGTAAGCAGGCTTGGTTTTTGGAAAATGCATTAAAAAAACTAACTAATTACAGACGAAGTAGAACTATTCAAAAGATGTTCTGTTTATTAAGTCTTATTACTTGTATTGTTTGAAAAATATTTTTTTGAACTGCTTTAAAATTGTAACTATGCAAGATAACTTATCCCCGGAAGTATGATGGACACCTTAAACATTATATTCTTATAAAAACAGAACATCTTACCGTCTAGAATGGGGTCAATTTCCAAGACATTATTGACTGTCTTGTATCTAGCTGAAGGGAATTTTCTTCTTTTGACGTTGTGGTAACACACTGGAGGAATAAGGATAAAGTCTTTGTGGCCGCTGACTACACAGTAGATGTTCTCGTAAGGGTCTTTGTGCACTGAAATAAAATAAATCTTAATAATAACTACATTAAAAATAGAACCATCAATTGTTACTTGATGTAATCGCTCTCTCATCGCCCATCCAAAAATTTATAGCATCTGGTTCTTTGTTGAAAGTCTGCAGAGCAAATTCCATATCCCTTTTCCTAATATCATCCAACAATTCACTGAAATCCGTCATCAAATTGGAGTTTTGCTTCTGAATGTACGGAATTTCTGGGCTGGAAAATAATCATCTTGAGTTCATTATTTAATTTTTTTAAACAAAAGAGTACGAATTTCGAGATTAATTCAAATAAACTATCACAAATTTAGATCCAATCAAATCATCTGATCTTATTTACGTATTCTGCATCGATGAAGCCGAATTAAAAATAAGTATTCAAATAAAAGTAAAAATAAACAACCATTTGTTACTCGTGGTCAGGTCCAAGGTTCCTATTCTATCTATTTGAAGTCAAATAGATCCGATGCGACTGTCTATATTATATCCGAATACTTTGCGATCCTCTTCTTGAATTTCAAAGTAATGTACTGTAATAATTAACTCTCCCATTTATTTAACGACTCTTTAAGTAACTAGTATTAATCAGATCTCCAATTTCGAAAAGGAAGTTGGGGCTTGCATTTTACTTATTGGTCATTCGTTGATGGACGCAGAACCACATATAAAACATATGAATAAGATAAGTATCCAGATCCACCAGACGTCTCCCTGCTTATCACCATTTCTGAACCTAACTAATTTATTGCTATCTATGAAGTAGTTTCTTTAAATATTGGATTGCAAAAGATAAAAGAGTTATTAGACCCGTCCACCATTCAGCACCGCACACAAGGGCAGTATAGGTCTGGACACTTTAAAAGATATGTTCAATTTTATTATGGGCAGGTAGTACAATTAATCAGTTATTTACGGACTATAGAAAACATGAGAATATGTTGTGATGGTATTTTCTCCTTAATGAAAATTAAGTATAAATTATGGTAAAGTCTGCATCTGACTCCCGTTTTGCTTCAGATGACTTCGGGAATGTGCCAATTATGAATTTTGATTTCCTCATCGCGCGAAATTGAACTTGTTTAAAAATTGTTTGTGCAATTCCGTAACGAAAAGTAGACTTTTCTTCACGCAAATTGGTTCTGTAACAGTTTACTTTTCTGCAAGCAAATTGTCACCAATTTATTGAAAATATATATTGTTGCCCAAACCATTTCGTTGTGAGTATTTTCATCTCACTCTAATGAAAACACTGTCTTACTTGTACACATTGTGTTCACAATTTAAAAAAATACCGCTTTAAACGGTTTTTATTTTTAAGTATCGATTAATTGGTATTTTTCATAGAATTACACAAAATAGCTATCGATACACATGTGAAATCGTTTATTACGGCACTCATTTACCTATTTTGACGAGCGCAGCGAGATATTATTATACATGGTAAATTCGTGCTGTAATAACCTCTATTTCACCACTATCGAAATATACTAATCAGGGGTTCCCAAACAGTGCGTCACGACGCCTTGGGGCGCCGCGAGTCTCTTGGCCATCCAACTATATCTCAGAAAGTACTTGATTTTTTGCGCAGGAAATTTCAAAATTTAAACAAAAGGCCTCAGTACCTAAAACGCACCATTGCATCATTCAATGGCGTACGAAATGCAAAAAAAAACCTATTGAAGTTCGCAGATTTTTTTTTCAAAGTTCTTCACACTGATGATGTCGAAAATGGTGTGGATCCTAAATTCTTTCACAGCACAAGATGGACACTGTCTCATTCAACTCCTTTGCGATTGAAGCCATAAAACATTGATTTGACTAAGTAGCAAAATTTTTAAAACAATTTAATTTTTTATAATTCAATCTCTTGTTGTTCATGTATTACCTAACTTAATTTCTATTTTTGTTGGTACCTTTTTTATCGATATGGATAGTACCTTTGTCATAGGGGCGCCGTGACAAAATTTTACCTTTGCAAGGGCGCCACAGGCGTTTAATTCACACGGACACATACACAAAACTTTTGACTCTATTGATTTAAGATTCAGATCGATGTGATTGCGAAAATCGGCCATTGAAAAGGTAATGCATTCCGGTGAAATGCCTTTACCATAAGTTTATAAAATTCATCTTTAGATTATTCGGCAATACCTGCTATCAATCACTAGAAACAAATTGATAAGTCTCTGAATATAATTAAACCAGAAAAATATTATTAAAGCAATCCCTATAGACAAAAAAGCTGTAGATCTTGATGATTCAAATGAGATTTGCTTTTTAGATTCTAAAAGACTTGATAAATTAAAAAAGGAAATATAATTAAAAATTGGTTTATTATTTTCATTTTAAGTGTATTTGTCGAAATATATAGGTATCACGAAAAGGAGATTTTATTTTATATTAACAAATTCGGGTATTTTTGAAAAGAAATTATTAGATAAATTTTTCATTGCAATGAAAAAGGTATGGCACTACCATATATTCAACGACAATATCAGGTACGATTGTTGGACTCAATATATTTAATCTAAGATCAGCACATTTCAGACCTGTTGTCATCTTAGAACATTTTAGTAATGGCATAGATTTATTTTAGCAATGATATAAACATCTATATCTTTTCTTAAAATATTCTTTATACAATTCTATTGAAGAATGTTTACATTTCAGTAGCCAATGCTTCTTCTATGAATTGTTTCATAAACGTACAGTATTGAATAAATTATTATTCAATACCCGCAGACAATTACAAATCTTGTATGATAAATTCACGAAATTAGTACTTTGTATTTAATTTCAACTAATAAAAATTATAATTTTTAATCTTAGTAGTGTAGAATGAAAATATATTTTGACGTTTTTCATGTCTATATTAAAAAGTAGGCCATGATTTATTAATCAATTTAAATTTATCCACATTAAATGACAAAAAGTTAAGTTCTTCTTAAATGTTGATTATGGATTTTAAAACTCATTTCATTCGTTTTCTAGAACAACTCCAGTTTATATTATGGTTCTTTTTTCCTACACGTTGTTAAAACAACTATTAAAATACTCATAACTAATAAAAGAAACCCTCTTTTTGAAAAACATTTGAACTACGTATAAACAAAAAATAATAGCTTTAGTAACAAACTAATAATAAAAAGGTTTGATTAATAAGTTAAAATGTATTTAAAGAGAATTGCAAGAGCAGTCATGTAATTTGAGTAAAATCTGTTTTTTTACAAGGAATCGATGATAACTCGCCTTGCTGCTTGATTTTTAACACTTATTTTCTCGTTAAGAAATAAGTGAATTTACTTTCTTATAGCACTTATTCGTGATTTCGAAAACATAACAATAAAGCAGTGCTCGAAAACAATTTAAATTAAAATTATTAATAACAATTTCCTGCAAAGAACAGATTTTAAATAGCAATTAAATCGTTATTTTCATTTAAAATAAAATACCATTTAAAACCACGATAATTCAATTTTCAAAGGAATGGAAAATAATTTCACAGCTAATTAGTATTCCTGAGAACAATAAATACTTCAACCGCAATTTAATAACTCGCGCTCTTTGAGACCCCGAGAAGCGCCTGAGAGAGTAGGGCCGAACTGCAATTGCCGGTTTTAATTAAGTTCAGTGCATTCAAAAATAGCATTTATTAATCGCCGATTTACGTAATAATTATTAGGTCGACCGCGAAAATGGCTTAGTATTAAATACTTTGAAAAGGCAGAAGAAGAGCAGAAGATTACCTCTTTCGTTCCATCATCTCGATAAACTCAGCCATCGTCATTTGCCTGTCCTCGGGCATCACAAAATACTCCTTGTTGTCCTTCCTATTCACCGCAACTCCATCCGCGTATCCATTCGGGGTGATCGCCACAGTCACTTCCTTGTCGCCAAAGTTTTTTCTTCAAACAAAAGAAAATTGAAATAAAATATTTCATTTTTTGAATTTTCGTATCAAGAAGTCAGCTTTTTGTCATCGATTTGAGTTTCATAATGTGTCACTTAAAATTTTAGGGGCTTCGCGGGTGTAAAATTCGTTTTTTAAGCTCGTTAACGATAAAAAACTTCCGTTTCATTTTTCACACTGTCTTCCTCGTCGAAAAACAACTGATTTTAAACACTAGTAGCACAAATATCAAATTTTAACACTCAACTTTTTACAAATCCATTTTTCAATCAATTTCATACTTGAAATAATGTGAATTCCATTTGGTCACGGCTGGCCAATTTAGAGTAGCCCCTCTAATCACACACGGAATATTTTTAGCCACAAAATCGCGGGAAAACTCTAAAGCTGTCGGCAGTTCAAATAATTCAGGGATGGCATTGCCCAAGTAAAGTTCTGTGCAATGAAAAGACCATTAATTAGAGATTTAAATAGAGAAAAAACGATTGAAAACAAACCTTTGGCCTCTCTGGACAGAGTCTCTAGGGCGCTATGAATGATCCTTTCCGTCATCTCGGAACTGACTGCTGAACTATTCCGCTAAACCAAAGCCACTAACCACTTTTCAACACTTTTCTCGCGCACGTTTCTCCTCTCTCTCCGACAAAATTTTCAAAACGCGGCTAAATTATTTTTGTGAACAGCACTCAAAACACACAACAACTATTATTCATAGAGCACACAATTTCTCGATCTCGTTCAACAGGTATTTTGGCGCGAAGGCGGAAAATAACAGATCTGCAAATTAAAAATGCCATTACATTATTCTAATTTCAATATTGTAAAATTTTTACTTTAATATACCGAGGACTGTTAATAGTTAATTATACATTTCAAATCTAATTAAATAATTTGCAAAATAAATAACCTTGTTCTTGATTTTACGAACTCCTCCTAACTTTTTTCAGAACAAATTGTTTTAATTTATTAGATTCTTATTCATGTATAAAAATATGAATAAGATAATTGTAACGATGCACGATAACGTATTATCAGAGGTGTGGTGGACAGTTATATCCCCTTCTTGTATATCGCCCTAGCTCTCCTTGCCTATCACTATTCCTGTACTTAACTTAATTCGATATTGCCAAAGTATTGCAATGTAATGATTTCTTTAAACTTCCTTGAGAAGAATTATTGCTGGCCCTAATTAGTTTGTTGTTATCAATAGTATTTCAATATAATTAATAAAAATGGGGTAGGATAATAGTCATTTATAAAACAAGGTCGATAAGATAAGTAGACCGTGTTTTATACAAAATTTTATGCATTTTTAAATAAGTTAACATAAAAATCTTAAAAATTCTTCGAATTTATGTAAAATACATGGTGCGGCCTCTATGATAAACCACAAGTAAACGTAGTTCGTGAGTTCTCCGATAGGTTTAAAAAACACTAACAAAACACAGTTAAGCCACGCCCTTCAAAACTGACGACCGTATAAATCAAATGAATTTCTTTTACAGAGGTCACACTTTAATAATAAAGATAAAGCACTTGTGCTATAATAACGACTTTGACAGAGCAAAATTGA